>CM058236.1:10396081-10662127 GCA_030180135.1 Orychophragmus violaceus
GAACCCCTGGATAACCCTCATATGATGGCTACTACTGTTGGAATTGTGTCCAGCAATCTCTGTACTGTCTCTATAACGTAAGAGTATGTCAGTGATCAGACATAAGTCATACAATACTGGGGGTCATGATGGCTTGCTAGAGTCCGCTCATGATCTATAAGTCTTGGACTTATTGCCTTTATTGTATGATCCCATATGGGTCACACGCTTAAGCTAGCAGGAAATAATGTTGAAACGGCTTAGCAGAAGTACGAAAAAAGTGCTAGGCATTTGTCGTACTAAGAGAGAAAGATTAATGGGTCTGATTAAATGGGATTTAATCAGATTGGGCCCAAAAGCCCAAAAGGGAAAAGAGAAGGCTTTTAATGACTAAAAGCCAACTCTCTTCTCTTCCAACCCTAATCCCAGCCGCGGCTACTCCTCTCTCTCTGCGCCCCATCTCAGCTCGGTCTAGCAACCAGTTTCCTGTGATTGCGTGTGTGAGCCTTTGGAGGATCCATCTCTCGGTGTATCTCCCTGATCATTGACCTGTTCATCAATTCCGCTGCAAACAAACAGGTAAAAGGTGAGATCATATGTTTCTAAATAAGAACACCTAGATCTAATGCATGTTTAGTAGGTTCAACTAATCTGAGAATTGAACCAAGAGACTAAACAATCTAACAGTGGTATCAGAGCCATTGGTTCTTAGGTTTCTTGTTTTAGATTCATTGTTTAGGTTGTTTAAATCTGTTTAGATGTGTTTTGAATCCATTACTGATAAGAAAAACACATAAGAAACTGAATTAAAACCCTGAACAAACACTTGAATCACAAAACCGAGCTATATGACTCGGGTTTTGTGGATTGGCCAAGGCGTGATCAACCGGCTTGGCCGGATTGGTGATCACGGCCGAATGGCGACCGGTCGGCTAAGCGGAACGGTCGGGATCGGAACGGTCGGGATCGCACGGCGATCGCGTCCGATCGCGTCATCCCGATCGCGTCCCGGCTGTCCGTGCGGAGCGTCCCGATCGCGTCGATGCCGAGCGTCCGTCCGGTTGCGTCCGTGGATTGCGACCGGCTGATGCTTGGCTGAGCGGCTGGGTTGCGGTCGGCCGACGTCTTGAACGAACGGCTGGAAATTAGGTCACGGCCAACTCGGTTTGGTTCGTGACTAATTCGGTTCGGTTCAAGGCTCGGTTTAAGATTTTAATTAAAAATCAACGTTCTGGTTTAATAAACAGATTTTAATAATTTTATTAAAGTCTGGTTAAACCAGGATTAGAAATCCAATGTCGAAAGAAATATTGGATTTAGTGCCTAAACCAGGATTTCTAATTTGATTTGGTTGGACCAAATAAATTGAGAAATTCCGGTTTAGTAAATAACCGGTTGACAATTGTGGTCATCGTAGTAATTGAAACTTGGTTAGACCAGTTTTAATGAACCAGACCGGTTATGTCAAATAATTGGACAATTGGATCATGTCTTGGACATGGATCAATTCTTGGGCCTCGGGCCAAGAAGTTAAAACAATTGGGCTAATTATTTGAGTCTTTCTTAAGAATAATTTAAAATCTATTTTATAAAATTATAAAGTCGGTTTTAAACTATAGTTTCCGAAATCTTGAAATTAGAAAGTTTCCATTTTTAGAAAGTTTCCTAAAATAGAATTTTCTGGATTTGCGGGTTTTGGATTTTAAAGAAGTTTCTAAAATTAGAAAGTTTCCGGTTTTAGAAAGTTTCCAATTTTAGAAAGTTTCCAAAAATAGTAGGTTTCCATAAATAGAAAGTTTCCCGAAATAGTAATCTTCTATTTTGGGAATGATTTTAATAAACCTACGAACCTCAAACAATATCAAGCGTTGGATGTCTTGTCCAGGCTATGTCAGCTGTCAAAGCCCATTCAATTGCATTCATGGCCTTACAGTGTGAGGATGTCTGCTTTTGCGTGGGTAAGACGGTTTGTGATTCATAAATGTCATTGGGAGTCCCAGACATTAATGATTACATGACTGTATAGTCCGGTTTTCTTGACTAGGCCATCGGGAGTCCCGGGCCTTGAGACATCAGAGTGGATTGGGCCTCGGGCCCAGATTCACAACCAAGAGTTATATCACGGATATAATTAGCCGACATAGGGCTTACCGATATAAGCTAAGGTTGGGTGACGGCCAGTGGCCCACTTTAATCTTAGTCATATGTGGATCTTGGAATCATTATATTCTATTGAGGGTAACTTATGTTATTGAATATAATGCATGATTAATCA
Organism: Orychophragmus violaceus; assembly: GCA_030180135.1. NCBI lineage: Eukaryota > Viridiplantae > Streptophyta > Magnoliopsida > Brassicales > Brassicaceae > Orychophragmus > Orychophragmus violaceus. The sequence continues at coordinate 10,398,336 of CM058236.1, forward strand.
TATTATACTTTAATACGAGATTAATCATTTTGAACATATAACTAATAACCTTTTTATTTATATATTTCAGATATGACTACTACAAGCACTCAAAACACATTCTCGATCCGGTCTGTTCTCGAGAAGGAGAAGCTGACTGGAACGAACTTCCTGACATGGTCAAGGAACTTGAGGCTGGTCCTCAAGCAGGAGAAGAAGGATTATGTCCTTCGAGATCCCCTCCCCGAGAGGCCTCTTGCCAATGCTGCCAGGACTCTGCACAATGCTTGGGAAAAGCATTCGTCAGATGAAAATGATGTTTATTGCCTGATGTTGGTGACAATGACTCCTGAGCTGCAAAAACAGTTCGAGAGTGTATTGTCTCCAATCGAGATCATGGCAAGCCTGAAATCGCTTTTTCAGGAGCAGGCTAGGACCGAGAGGTTCCAGACAGTTAAGAACCTCTTGGACTGTAAGTTGGCTGCGAATGCCGCAGTGAGTCCTCATGTGTTGAAGATGATGGGTTATCTCGATCATCTTCACAAACTCGACTGCCCAATCAGCCAGGAACTTGCCTGCGACATCATTCTGCAGTCTTTACCTGCAAGCTATGATCAGTTCATTCTGAACTTTAACATGCATGGCTTGAGTAAGACACTGCCTGAGCTTCACGGAATGCTCAAGACTGCAGAGCCCAACTTGAAGAAAACCGCCAAGGACCCCAATGTACTTATGGTACAGAAGGGCAAGGGGTTTAAGAAGTCTTCTGCTAAGGATAAGGGAAAGGCCAAGGGTGTCCAAGTCGTGGACTCAGACACGCCAAAGCCCAAGCCCAAGTCCAAGGCTGGGCCTACTGACATGTGCAGGTTCTGCAAAGAACTGGGGCATTGGAGAAGAGATTGTAAGAAATTCCAGGAAGGTCTAAAGGAATTAAAGAAGAAGACTTTCGAGACTTCTTCATCAGGTATTTTTGTTATAGAAGTTAATACAACTACTTCTGATAATACCTCATGGGTCATGGATACTGGTTGTGGGGCTCATATTTGTACTAATATGCAGGCACTCAGCAACAGTAGAAGGCTGAAGCAAGGACAAGTAGAGCTACGAGTTGGGAATGGAGCGAAAGTTTCAGCACTAGCTGTAGGAACTTACTTGTTGTCTTTACCTTCGGGATTGATTTTAGAACTTAATAATTGTTATTTTGTACCTGCTATAAGCAGAAATATTATTTCAATTTCTTTGTTGGATTTGGAAGGTTATGATTTTTCAGTTAAGAATAAATTATGTTCCTTCAATCGCAACAATTTGTTCTATGGTTCTGCCCCTCTTACGAATGGGCTTTACATACTCGATCAATCCGCGCCAATTTATAACATTAATACAAAACGGTTTAAACCTAATGAGGAAAACCGAACGTTTCTATGGCATTGTCGTTTAGGGCACATCAGCGAGAAACGCATCAAGAGGCTCCATTCGAATGGACTTCTTGGCTCATTTGACTTTGAGTCATGTGAGAAATGCGAATCCTGCATGATGGGCAAAATGACACGGGCCCCCTTTAATAAACCTAACGAGAGGGCCAGTGACTTATTGGGCCTGATACACACTGATGTGTGTGGCCCAATGTCCACTAATGCAAGAGGAAACTATCAGTACTTCATTACCTTCACTGATGATTTCAGTAGGTATGGATATGTTTATTTGATGAAACATAAATCTGAATCTTTTGAGAAGTTCAGAGAATTCCAAAATGAAGTACAGAACCAACTAGGCAAAAGCATTAAGGCTCTTCGGTCCGACCGAGGAGGAGAATACTTAAGCCAGGAATTCAGTGATCATCTGAGAGAGTGTGGGATCGTATCCCAACTCACTCCTCCTGGAACACCTCAATGGAATGGTGTATCTGAGAGGAGAAATCGGACCTTATTGGATATGGTTCGATCTATGATGAGTCACACAGACCTTCCAATATCCCTTTGGGGATATGCTCTGCTAACAGCAGTGTTCACTCTAAATAGAGCGCCATCAAAAGCAGTAGCAAAGACACCATATGAATTATGGACTGGAGAAGCTCCAGTGCTGTCTTATCTAAGAATTTGGGGTTGTGAAGCCTATGTTAAGAGATTAATCTCAGACAAGCTTACACCAAAATCTGATAAATGCTACTTCATTGGTTATCCACGGGAAACCAAGGCTTATTACTTCTATCTACGTTCCGAGAACAAGATTTTTGTTGCCCGGGATTGTAACTTTCTTGAGAGAGAGTTTCTCTCTAAGAAAGACAGTGGGAGTAAGGTACTGCTTGAAGAAATTCAAGATGAACAGGATACTGCTCAACCTAATGAGGAAGAGCAGCAGGAGGATCTACAAGAAATTGTAGAGCCTGAACCTGTAGTACCTGAAGTTCGAAGATCCGGGAGGATCCGTCACGAACCCGAGAGATATCAGGGATTCCTCGTGACTGACTGTCATGATCTTTTGATCATTGATGGTGATGAACCATCGAACTTCAATCAAGCCATGATGGGCCCAGATTCCTCTAAGTGGCGTAAGGCCACTGATTCCGAAATGGACTCCATGTCGGTCAACCAAGTCTTTTCGTTGGTTGACTTACCCGCTGGTGTAAAAGCCATCGAGTGCAAATGGATCTTCAAGAAGAAGATTGACGTGGATGGAAATGTCCAGATTTATAAAGCCAGGTTGGTGGCAAAAGGTTTCAGACAAGTTCACGGTGTGGACTACGATGAAACCTATTCACCGGTGGCTATGATGAAATCTATTCGGATTCTACTAGCAACTGCAGCTTTTCATGATTATGAAATTTGGCAGATGGACGTGAAAACCGCCTTCCTGAATGGTATTCTGGAAGAGGATGTGTATATGACGCAACCTGACGGTTACATAGATCCAAAGAATGCTGGGAAAGTGTGCAAGCTTCATAAATCCATTTATGGATTGAAGCAAGCATCGAGGAGCTGGAATCTTCGTTTTGATGAAGCGATCAAGCAATTTGACTTCATCAGAAACGAAGAAGAACAATGCGTGTATAAGAAAACTAGTGGGAGCAAAATCGTTTTTCTTATTCTGTATGTTGATGACATACTGCTTCTCGGAAACGACGTTCCAATGCTAAAGTCTGTAAAGGACTGGCTTGGAAGTTGTTTTTCCATGAAAGACATGGGTGAAGCCGCATACGTTCTTGGAATTAGGATCTATCGGGATAGACCTAAGAGGCTGATAGGCTTGTGTCAAGACTCATACATTGACAAAGTCCTACAAAGATTCAGCATGAAAGATTCCAAGAAGGGCTTCACGCCAATGGTACATGGCACAACGCTAAGCAAGAAGCAGAGCCCTACGTCGGCTGCTGAGCTCGAGCGTATGAAGAACATTCCCTATGCATCTGCAATAGGATCTGTTATGTATGCCATGATCTGTACTCGTCCTGATATTGCTTATGCATTGAGCATGACGAGTAGATACCAGTCAAATCCAGGTGAAAACCATTGGATTGCCGTAAAGAATATCTTGAAGTATCTAAGACATACTAAGGATAAATTCTTGGTGTACGGTGGAAGTGATGTGCTTAAAGTCAGTGGATTCACGGACGCAAGTTTCCAGACAGACACTGATGATTTCCGGTCACAGTCCGGTTATGTCTTTTGTCTGAATGGCGGTGCAGTAAGTTGGAGAAGCTCCAAGCAGGACACCGTTGCTGATTCCACTACGGAAGCTGAATATATCGCCGCCTCAGAAGCAGCGAAGGAAGCTGTTTGGATACGAAAGTTCATTATGGAACTAGGTGTGATACCAGATGCGGCTGAGCCTCTGGCACTGTTTTGTGACAACAATGGTGCTATAGCTCAGGCAAAGGAACCAAGATCACACCAGAAATCCAAGCATGTTCAAAGAAGATATCACTTGATACGTGACATCATTAATAGAAAGGAAGTCAAGATCAGCCGAGTTCCGACAGATGATAATGTCGCTGATCCGTTGACAAAGCCACTCCCAAGGCCTAAGCTCGAGTTCCTGACTGAAGCTGTAGGCATTAGAAACATTGAAATGTAATCTAAATTTGAGTGGGAGTTTTGTGAGCTTTATTTTAGTTATTTGATATGTTCTTGTAAAACATTATTTATGTTTAATGAAATTATTATTTCAAGATTATTTTAACTGTGATGAAATAATCGTTCCAAAATGATATGAATCATTTTATAGGTCATCGAAGTAAATGATTTGATCTTGAGTCATCGAAGTCATTTAGCTTGATCATGAGATCCTATATTTGATAAATGTTTTATATCATCATGTCCCTAGTCGAAGGTTGTTGAAATTGGAACACCAACAACCGTGTAAGACTGGATTGGTACGTGACTTATGACAAAGTCTCAGTGTGTCATAGATGCTCGGCATCAAAGTCAGTACATAGGTGTATGTTGGGAACATACGACCGGACAAGACCCGCTAATAAGAACTCTTCAGGATATTTATATCTGTGTCATAAGAGATTCTTACTACGACTATAGAGTATAGTCCTTAGACCTGAGTTCGCATGCATGTGACTGCATATGGACTGATGCACTTTGATCATTGTCTAACGCTATCGTTCTGCGATAACTATAAGGACCTTGTTTGGGTACATCATGAAGTGAGTAGCTTACAGTGATGAAACAAGATGGGATTTGTCCCTTCAATATAAATGGAGTGAATATCTCTAGGCCAATCGGAGATTTGAATACTGGAAAACGCATGGCCATGCTCAAACGGACTTTCCCGAGTCGTTTGTATTGTCAGTATCAAATCAGAGTCCGATGAACAAGATTAGGCTTTATAAGGATGACACTAATCTTGCCTTATGACTAATCGAGATATTGTGACGAAAGGGATTATGAATACAGAGATTCCAGTTCAAGTGGGAGATTGTTGGAATTGTGTCCAGCAATCTCTGTACTGTCTCTATAACGTAAGAGTATGTCAGTGATCAGACATAAGTCATACAATACTGGGGGTCATGATGGCTTGCTAGAGTCCGCTCATGATCTATAAGTCTTGGACTTATTGCCTTTATTGTATGATCCCATATGGGTCACACGCTTAAGCTAGCAGGAAATAATGTTGAAACGGCTTAGCAGAAGTACGACAAAAGTGCTAGGCATTTGTCGTACTAAGAGAGAAAGATTAATGGGTCTGATTAAATGGGATTTAATCAGATTGGGCCCAAAAGCCCAAAAGGGAAAAGAGAAGGCTTTTAATGACTAAAAGCCAACTCTCTTCTCTTCCAACCCTAATCCCAGCCGCGGCTACTCCTCTCTCTCTGCGCCCCATCTCAGCTCGGTCTAGCAACCAGTTTCCTGTGATTGCGTGTGTGAGCCTTTGGAGGATCCATCTCTCGGTGTATCTCCCTGATCATTGACCTGTTCATCAATTCCGCTGCAAACAAACAGGTAAAAGGTGAGATCATATGTTTCTAAATAAGAACACCTAGATCTAATGCATGTTTAGTAGGTTCAACTAATCTGAGAATTGAACCAAGAGACTAAACAATCCAACAACTACAACCGTCTATCCTATTTCTAAATAAAAGAAATCCGGTTTATCGGAAAGATTATTACGTCGGAAAATTCCTTTCCGAAGAATATTCTTCAGAATATTCCGACGTATTAATATTCCTTTTCCCATCTTTCTTCTATTTTCTCACTCTCTCTCTCTCCCCTCCGGCTCCTCCTTCTTCTCTCCTCCCTCCGGCTTCTTCTTCATCCTTCGACTTCTTCTTCCTCCGGTCTTCCTCTTCTTCTCCTCCTCCTTCTTCTTCTCCTTCTTCTCCTCCTTCTCCCCACGCTTCTCCTCCTCTTCCTCTCCTTCTCTCTTTTTCTTCTCTCTTTTTCTTTGTTTGTTTTGGTGTGATCAAAATGAGTTATCTCAAGCCTCATTATATAGTAGGTTCCAGTAGCTCTTAAGGTGACAAGTGTCCCTCCACTCTTTGCCCCTATCTTCCTTCCACGTCTCCCTCTTCCATGCTAAGAGCCACGCCAACCCCTCCCATGCACAAGCCATATTCATTGAATTTCCATAAGATTTTATGGTGACAAATGTCACTCTCTTGCTCTCATCTTCATCCACGACCACAGCCACAATTCTATAGTAGATTCAATGCATTTATTCTCCCATTATTCTCCTTAAGCCACACAGACCAAGAGGATGAGATGCATTCATCTCATTTAACATGTGATTATTTTAAAACCATGGAAGATTCAATGTACCAAACTCATTCTTTGAATAAAAGAATAAGAGGCGGCGCCATGGGGAGGTTACACTTGTCTTTCCAGGATTCCATCTTGCCAAAAACATTTCACCCATTTGTTTATAAAAGCTCCTTAATCCCGAACCGCTCCGACGCACCGATATTGCTGTTTTCGTGTTTAATATTTTAGAAACTCCTTAGCCGCTTCTATAAATTCACCAAGCCTTATTTTCATATTCTAGATGATCTTAGATGAATTTAGAAATTTGAATCGCCTCAAACGGACACCCGTTGCTCCCGTTATGGATTTTACAAGTTTTATCGGTTCTACCGGTTTCCTTTCCCGATAGTCCGAAAAACTCGTTTAACCTCCGTTTCTTCTACGTCTGGTCTTCTAAATGTTCTTTATGACCAAAAATAAGAACATTTTGCCCGTATCCATTTCCGGCTCGCATTTTGGTAAAATTACCAAAATGCCCTTCATCTTCTGAAAATTACGAAAATGCCCTCCGTTGACTTCTCTGCTGCCCGTTGACAATTTCTTGGAGCAGGATATTACAGTGGCGCTGGTAGGTGTGTGGTTCGGAGAATACGGGGTCATGTCCTAGGGCCGAATCGCATGGAAACTTAGGTTACCATGGGGTAGCCTGAGTCACTGCGTATCGATGGACTGAGAACAGTGTCCTAGGTCGTGAGACTTCGTGTTTACATCTGGGAGTCGTGGGTTAGTCACCTTGTCGGTGGCTATGAAAACCCATGGAAATTATACCGATATCGTAAGGGCCCATGTGTGTGTGTGTTGTTTTCATAGTGCGCGATAGATAAATCGAGTTTCAATCAAGAGCATGTGCCGCAGTGCTCCCGATTTCCTCTAATCGCTTTCTCTTTCTTTTGGCATGTGCTTGTGTGTTGTGGGTTTGACACGACGTGGTAGTGCGTGATCGACCGTTTTATCTGTTGTTTGTTAATTTGGGGTTTTTGGGCGGGAATCTGTAGATGTTAAATAGAATAGAAGCCGTAGTGGGGAGCCGTCTCGCTGGGTGATCTTAGATCGCTCATTAGACTTTTTGTGTTTTCAGGTTTAGCAGCGATGGACACGGGAGGTCCTCGGTGTAGTTTCGGGATCGCTTGTGGCAGGGTTTTGAGTCGATGATTTTGGGTTTTCCTTCGGTTCAGCTTTGGTGCCAATTTTGTATTGACAATTGTTTGTTGTTCTTGATTATTGGCAAAACTGTTTGTAAAGATTGTTAAACGTTATGTAAGCTTTGATTTACTCAGAAATGAACATGCTTCCCTGATATTGTGTTTAGTCCGAACCGACACAACTCACGGAAGTGGTACAAGTTGCAAAGCTTCGTACTACGGAAGTTATAATAGCGAGGTCAAAGACGGGTTAGTGCGAGCCTTTGTCTCAAACCGATATGTCTCAGGCTTTGTCTTGTGGCGAACTTTTCCTGTTTGACTTGCTCGGGTTCGACTTGGTCATGTTATTGTTTGATTGTTGACCGGTCAGCTCGACGGTTAGCGAATAATGGGAAAGAGGCGTTACAGTACCACCTCCCCCACACTTAAAACACATTGTCCCCAGTGGAATCGAAGCTTAAGCTCGATAAAAGAGGAATGTGAACGAAAATGTACTTTTGATCTGTGATTTTTACTTGTTTCACCACTGCGTCGACCGACTCATATGTGCAATGGTCGACGCATGTTTTTGGAAGGGTGCACCGATCGTCTCATAAAATTGCGTCGATTGATGCACAACGTGTTTGTTCTGTAAATTTTTGCAAACAACATATATTCTGTGAATAATCACAAAAACTCATCATGTAAGCTACATAAATCAAAGATAACGCAATATCAAAGCAACCAGATAGTAGTAATAAGCATCGATACATCAGTTCCAAAGTAAAAGGACTGACAAAGACTTAAGAAAACAGAAAAATGACTAAAAAATAAAAAGAAAGAAGAAGAGTATAGAACCAAATGTCATGGAAATTGAAAACCAGAATCAGATCTGAGCAGACTCAAACACATACTCATCATCGATGCCATCATAAGGATCAAAACCACTGGTCTCAGGAGTAGGAGAGCGTCTGCATCGTGGAGCAGGTGTAGGAAAATGAACTCTCAGCTGACGTTTGCAAGAACAGATAGCTATCATCTTCCAAAGGCCCTTCACTCTATCATTCAGCATAGTCTGTAAGGCTCCTCTAGACATCTCTGCAGGATCCATAGGTAGATCAGGATACGGTATAGGCACAAACTCACCTTCTGCAGCTGTAGGGGCAAGATCTAGTGGAGGAGTAGCAGAGGTAGAGGTGCCAGATGTAGAAGCTCCAAGAGGGTTGGCAACTGTAGGTATTTTGCGCAGAAGGTTTTTGTGAGGATCAAAGCTCAAATCCATATGCGCCTCAATCTTCACAAGCTCCTGTAAGGGAAGCTGCACGAACCACTCTCGTAACTGTGCATCATGGAAACCAAAGGGTTCCCTGCTTCTTCCAAGTAGTGCTCCTCAAATAAGTATCATCCATCCACATCCTCTTAGTCACACACTCTCGTCCCTTTGTAGGGATCCTGAAATGCTGAAAGATTAGAGTAAGCAGGCTGTTCACAGACTCAGTCTTCTTACCCTTAAACGTCTTAGTCTTCAAATCACAGAGGTGATCCGTAAAAACTGCTCCAATGTTCAATCCAGACGCAAGGTCAGATGAATCAGTTCTCTCTAACAAGTGGCTAATCCCAGTGTATAGTAACATCAGCTCTGTCTTCCTTATCTTGTTCGGCTCAGACTTGCACAACAACGTGTTCCCCAAAATGCGCAGGACATACCTCATGACCGAAAATCGTATAGCCGTGCGCAAGTGATTGTAGGAATGTTCTGTTAATCCTGATTCAATTCCCAGATTCAGATTATCCTAAACATGCTGATCTAGGTTCTTCTCGAAAAGAAACAATTGAATGATCTCACCTTATACCTGTTTTGCAGCGGAAAGAGATGGTATATCAGAGATCAGAGAGCCACCGAGAGATAACTCCTCCAGAGGTTCACACACGCACACCAATCAGGAAGAAGGCTGCTAGACCACTGAGGGAACTCGGCGCAGAGGAGAAAGAGTTGACGGCTAGGTTATTTTGGCTCTGAACTCGAGTTTTATTTATAAAACTTGTCCGGTTCCGTTTGGGCCATTTGGCCCAAACACCAAATAACTCGACGGCGTGCTCGCACTGCATCGATCGATGCACCTTGTGCATCGATCGACACACAGTGCCTAAACCGTTTTATTCTCTCTAAGTACAGTAAATGCCTAGCACTTTTACCGTACTTCTGCTAAACCGTTCCTACACGTTTTCCTGTTAGCTTAGGCGTGTGACCCATATGGGATCATATAATAAAGGCAATAAGTCCAAGACTTATAGATCATGAGCGGACTCTAGCAAGCCATCATGACCCCCAATATTATATGACTTATGTCTGATCATTGACATACTCTTACTTTCTAGAGACAGTACCGAGATTACTGGACACTATTCCAACAATCTCCCACTTGTACTGGAATCTCTGTATTCATAATCCCTTTCGTCTCAATATCTCGATTAGTCATAAGGCAAGATTAGTGTCATCCTTATAAAGCCTAATCTTGTTCATCGGACTCTGATTTGATACTGACAATCCAAACGACTCGGGAAAGTCCGTTTGAGCATGGCCATGCGTTTTCCAGTATTCAAATCTCCGATTGGCCTAGAGATATTCACTCCATTTATATTGGAGGGACAAATCCCGTCTTGTTCCATCATTGTAAACTACTTACTTCATAATGTACCCAAACAAGGTCCTTATAACTATCGCAGAACGATAGCGTTAGACAATGATCAAAGTGCATCAGTCCATGTGCAGTCACATGCATGCGAACTCAGGTCTAAGGACTATACTCTATAGTCGTAGTAAGAATCTCTTATGACACAGATATAAATATCCTGAAGAGTTCTTATAAGCGGGTCTTGTCCGGTCATATGTTCCCAACATACACCTATGTACTGACTTTGATGCCGTGCATCTATGACACATTAAGACTTTGTCATAAGTCACGTACCAATCTAGTCTCACACGGTTGTTGGTGTTCCAATTTCAACAACCTTCGACTAGGGACAGGATGATATAAAACATCTATCAAATATAGGGTCTCATGATCAAGCTAAATGACTTTGATGACTCAAGACCAAATCATTTACTTCGATGACCTATAAAATGGTTCATATCATTTTGGAACGATTATTTCATCACAGTTAAAATAATCTTGAAATAATAATTTCATTAAACATAAAAGAATGTTTTACAAGAACATATCAAATAACTAAATAAAGCACCAAAACTCCCACTCAAATTTAGATTACATTTCAATGTTTCTAATGCCTACAGCTTCAGTCAGGTACTCAAGCTTAGGCCTTGGGAGTGGCTTTGTCAATGGATCAGCGACATTATCATCTGTCGGGACTCGGCTGATCTTGACTTCCTTTCTATCAATGATGTCACGTATCAAGTGAAATCTTCTTTGAACATGCTTGGATTTCTGATGTGATCTTGGTTCCTTTGCCTGAGCTATAGCACCATTGTTATCACAAAACAATGCCAGAGGCTCAGCCGCATTTGGTATCACACCTAGTTCAATAATGAACTTTCGTATCCAAACAGCTTCCTTCGCTGCTTCCGAAGCGGCGATATATTCAGCTTCTGTAGTGGAATCTGCAACGGTATCTTGCTTGGAGCTTCTCCAACTGATTGCACCGCCATTCAGACAAAAGATATAACCGGACTGTGACCGGAAATCATCTTGGTCTGTCTGGAAACTTGCGTCCGTGAATCCACCGACTTTAAGCACATCACTTCCACCGTACACCAAGAACTTATCCTTAGTATGTCTTAGATACTTCAAGATATTCTTTACGGCAATCCAATGGTTTTCACCTGGATTTGACTGGTATCTACTCGTCATGCTCAGTGCATAAGCAACATCAGGGCGAGTACAAATCATGGCATACATGATAGATCCTATTGCAGATGCATAAGGAATATTCTTCATGCGCTCAAGCTCAGCAGCCGACGTAGGGCTCTGCTTCTTGCTTAGCGTTGTGCCATGTACCATTGGCGTGAAGCCCTTCTTGGAATCTTTCATGCTGAATCTTTGCAGGACTTTGTCAATGTATGAATCTTGACACAAGCCTATCAGCCTTTTGGATCTATCCCGGTAGATTCTAATTCCAAGAACGTATGCGGCTTCACCCATGTCTTTCATGGAAAAACAACTTCCAAGCCAGTCCTTTACCGACTTTAGCATTGGAACGTCGTTTCCGAGAAGCAGTATGTCATCAACATACAGGATAAGAAATACTATCTTGCTCCCACTAGTTTTCTTATACACGCATTGTTCTTCTTCGTTTCTGATGAAGTCAAATTGCTTGATCGCTTCATCAAAACGAAGATTCCAGCTCCTCGATGCTTGCTTCAATCCATAAATGGATTTATGAAGCTTGCATACTTTCCCAGCATTCTTTGGATCTATGTAACCGTCAGGTTGCGTCATATACACATCCTCTTCCAGAATACCATTCAGGAAGGCGGTTTTCACGTCCATCTGCCAAATTTCATAATCATGAAAAGCTGCAGTTGCTAGTAGAATCCGAATAGATTTCATCATTGCCACTGGGGAATAGGTTTCATCGTAATCCACACCGTGAACTTGTCTGAAACCTTTTGCCACCAACCTGGCTTTATAAATCTGGACATTTCCATCCACGTCAATCTTCTTCTTGAAGATCCATTTGCACTCGATGGCTTTTAAACCATCAGGCAAATCGACCAACGAATAGACTTGGTTGACTGACATGGAGTCCATTTCGGAATCAGTGGCCTTACGCCACTTAGAGGAATCTGGGCCCATCATGGCTTGATTCAAGTTCGATGGTTCATCACCATCAATGATCAAAAGATCATGACAGTCAGTCACGAGGAATCCTTGATATCTCTCGGGTTCGTGACGGATCCTCCCGGATCTTCGAACTTCAGGTACTACAGGTTCAGGCACTACAATTTCTTGTAGGTCCTCCTGCTGCTCTTCCTCTTCAGGTTGAGCAGTATCCTGTTCATTTTGAATTTCTTCAAGCAGTACCTTACTCCCACTGTCTTTCTTAGAGAGAAACTCCCTCTCAAGAAAGTTACAATCCCGGGCAACAATAATCTTGTTCTCGGAACGTAGATAGAAGTAATAAGCCTTGGTTTCTTTCGGATAACCAATGAAGTAGCATTTATCAGACTTTGGTGTAAGCTTGTCTGAGATCAATCTCTTGACATATGCTTCACAACCCCAAATTCTTAGATAAGACAACACTGGAGCCACTCCAGTCCATAATTCATATGGTGTCTTTGCTACTGCTTTTGATGGCGCTCTATTTAGAGTGAACACTGCTGTTAGCAGAGCATATCCCCAAAGGGATATTGGAAGGTCTGTGTGACTCATCATAGACCGGACCATATCCAATAAGGTCCGATTTCTCCTCTCAGACACACCATTCCATTGTGGTGTTCCAGGAGGAGTGAGTTGGGATACAATCCCACACTCTCTCAGATGATCACTGAATTCTTGACTTAAGTATTCTCCTCCTCGGTCGGACCGAAGAGCCTTAATGCTTTTGCCAAGTTGGTTCTGTACTTCATTTTGGAATTCTTTGAATCTCTCGAACGATTCAGACTTATGTTTCATTAAATAAACATATCCATACCTACTGAAATCATCAGTGAAGGTAATGAAGTACTGATAGTTTCCTCTTGCATTTGTGGACATTGGGCCACACACGTCGGTGTGTATCAGGCCCAATAAGTCACTGGCCCTCTCGTTAGGTTTATTAAAGGGGGCCCGTGTCATTTTGCCCATCATGCAGGATTCGCATTTCTCACATGACTCAAAGTCAAATGAGCCAAGAAGTCCATTCGAATGGAGCCTCTTGATGCGTTTCTCGCTGATGTGCCCTAAACGACAATGCCATAGAAACGTTTGGTTCTCCTCATTAGGTTTGAACCGTTTGGTATTAATGTTATAAACTGGCGCGGATTGATCGAGTATGTAAAGCCCATTCGTAAGAGGGGCAGAACCATAGAACAAATTGTTGCGATTGAAGGAACATAATTTATTCTTAACTGAAAAATCATAACCTTCCAAATCCAACAAAGAAATTGAAATAATATTCCTGCTTATAGCAGGTACAAAATAACAATTATTGAGTTCTAAAATCAATCCCGAAGGTAAAGACAACAAGTATGTGCCTACAGCTAGTGCTGGAACTTTCGCTCCATTCCCAACTCGTAGTTCCACTTGTCCTTGCTTCAGCCTTCTACTGTTGCTGAGTGCCTGCATATTAGTACAAATATGAGCCCCACAACCAGTATCCATAACCCATGAGGTATTATCAGAAGTAGTTGTATTAACTTCTATAACAAAAATACATGTCGAAGAAGTCTCGAAAGTCTTCTTCTTCAATTCCTTTAGACCTTCCTGGAATTTCTTACATTCTCTCCTCCAATGCCCTGGTTCTTTACAGAACCTGCATATGTCAGTTGGCCCAGCCTTGGACTTGGGCTTGGGCTTTGGCGTGTCCTTGTCCGCGACTTGGACAACCTTGGCCTTTCCCTTATCCTTAGCAGAGGATTTCTTAAACCCCTTGCCCTTTTGCACCATAAGCACATTGGGGTCCTTGGCGGTTTTCCTCAAGTTGGGCTCTGCAGTCTTGAGCATTCCGTGAAGCTCAGGCAATGTCTTACTCAAGCCATGCATGTTAAAGTTCAGAATGAACTGATCATAGCTTGCAGGTAATGACTGCAGAATGATGTCGCAGGCAAGTTCCTGGCTGATTGGGCAGTCGAGTTTCTGAAGATGATCGAGATAACCCATCATCTTCAAGACATGAGGACTCACTGCCGCATTCGCAGCCAACTTACAGTCTAAGAGGTTCTTAACTGTCTGGAACCTCTCAGTCCTAGCCTGCTCCTGAAAAAGTGATTTCAGGCTTGCCATTATCTCGATGGGAGACAACACACTCTCGAACTGCATTTGCAGCTCAGCAGTCATTGTCGCCAACATCAGGCAATAGACATCATTTTCATCTGACGAATGCTTTTCCCAAGCATTATGCAGAGTCCTGGCGGCATTGGCAGGAGGCCTCTCGGGGAGGGGATCACGAAGGACATAATCCTTCTTCTCCTGCTTGAGGACCAGCCTCAAGTTCCTTGACCAAGTCAGGAAGTTCGTTCCAGTCAGCTTCTCCTTCTCGAGAACAGACCGGATCGAGAATGTGTTTTGAGTGCTTGTAGTAGTCATAGCTGAAATATATGAGATAAAAAGGTTATTAGTTAATATGTTCAATGTGATTAATCTCGTATTAAAATTTAATATGATTAATCATGCATTATATTCAATAACATAAGTTACCCTCAATAGAATATAATGATTCCAAGATCCACATATAACTAAGATTAAAGTGGGCCACTGGCCGTCACCCAACCTTAGCTTATATCGGTAAGCCCTATATCGGCTAATTATATCCGTGATATAACTCTTGGTTGTGAATCTGGGCCCGAGGCCCAATCCACTCTGATGTCTCAAGGCCCGGGACTCCCGATGGCCTAGTCAAGAATACCAGACTATACAGTCATGTAATCATTAATGTCTGGGACTCCCAATGACATTTATGAATCACAAACCGTTTAACCCACGCAAAGCAGACACCCTCACACTGTAAGGCCATGAATACAATTGAATGGGCTTCAACAGCTGACATAGAATGGACAAGACATCCAACGCTTGATATTATTTGAGGTTTGTAGGTTTATTTTAAAATTTCATTCCCAAAATAGAAGATTACTATTTCGGGAAACTTTCCATTTTAGGAAACCTACTATTTTTGGAAACTTTCTAAAATTGGAAACTTTATAATTTTAGAAATTTCTTAAAATCCGAATCATGCAAATCTAGAAACTTCTAATTTAAGAAACTTTCTAATTTCAAAATTTCGGAAACTTTAATTTAAAATCGACTTTATAATTTTATAAAATAAATTTTAAATTAATCTGAAGAAAGACTCAAATAATTGGCCCAATTGTTTTAACTTCTTGGCCCGAGGCCCAAGAATTGGTCCATGTCCAAGACATGACCCAATTGTCCAATTAAATGACATAACCGGTCTGGTTCATTAAAATTGGTCTAACCAAATTTTAATTACTACGATGACCACAATTGTCAACCGGTTATTTACTAAACCGGATTTTCTCAATTTATTTGGTCCAACCAAATCAAATTAGAAAATCCTGGTTTAGGCACTAAATCCAATAAATTTACGACATTGGATTTCTTATCCCGGTTTAACCAGAAATTAATAAAATTATTAATTCTGTTTATTAAACCGCGACGATAAAAATTTTAATCAAATTAAACCGAGCCAAAACCCTAACCGCATCGATCGATGCTCTCAGCATCGATCCTGCAACGATCGTTCATCGATCCTGCATCGATCGATGCTTTCACGCATGCACGAACGGTTATCAGGTTTGGCCGCGAGATCCACGCGATCGTTTGATCGATCCGTGCGATCGCGGTCGATCTCTCGCTGTTGCATCGATCGATCATGCGATCGCATCGATCGATGCATTGCGATCACAGCCGATTCTATTTTATGAAAATCGCATTCTTCCAAATCAATATAGCTTGGATTTTTGCGATTTCAAATGTGTTTAGATTTCAGTTCCTTGTTGCTTAAGTGATTTTTCTTATCAGTAGTTGATTCAAAACACTTCTTAAACAAGGAAACAATCCTAAACATGAATCTAAACAAGAAAAACCAGAACCAATAGCTCTGATACCACTGTAGGAATGTTCTGTTAATCCTGATTCAATTCCCAGATTCAGATTATCCTAAACATGCTGATCTAGGTTCTTCTCGAAAAGAAACAATTGAATGATCTCACCTTATACCTGTTTTGCAGCGGAAAGAGATGGTATATCAGAGATCAGAGAGCCACCGAGAGATAACTCCTCCAGAGGTTCACACACGCACACCAATCAGGAAGAAGGCTGCTAGACCACTGAGGGAACTCGGCGCAGAGGAGAAAGAGTTGACGGCTAGGTTATTTTGGCTCTGAACTCGAGTTTTATTTATAAAACTTGTCCGGTTCCGTTTGGGCCATTTGGCCCAAACACCAAATAACTCGACGGCGTGCTCGCACTGCATCGATCGATGCACCTTGTGCATCGATCGACACACAGTGCCTAAACCGTTTTATTCTCTCTAAGTACAGTAAATGCCTAGCACTTTTACCGTACTTCTGCTAAACCGTTCCTACACGTTTTCCTGTTAGCTTAGGCGTGTGACCCATATGGGATCATATAATAAAGGCAATAAGTCCAAGACTTATAGATCATGAGCGGACTCTAGCAAGCCATCATGACCCCCAATATTATATGACTTATGTCTGATCATTGACATACTCTTAATTTCTAGAGACAGTACCGAGATTACTGGACACTATTCCAACAGTGATAACGCTCATTTCCAAAATGATACCAGAAGAACTGAGTGTCTGCATCTGTCCACTTGGCAATAAGAACGCAGCGAATAAGCTCCCTTCAGCTGCTCTTTTGCGAAGCGCATCTGAATAATACACTCTGCAGGTGGTCAACAGCTGTCTGATCAAGTCTGCATACAGCTCATAAGTCCTCATATGCATTATCCCCAAACCTATCTTTTGTACAATCCTCTGCACATTATGTGTAATCCCCATCATCTCACAAGTCTTGTAGTGGACGAACTATATAGGCTTGATCTCCATTTCATTCCAGGCATTGTAGACAATGTGTCGTACTCATCTCGTTCCTCAGAGATCTCTCGATCAGTGCAATCAGCCCTCTCCGTCTCAATTTTAGAATCATTCTCCCACTGTCTCAGCATCGGGATCATGTCCTTCTCTCCGTTAGGCAAAGGAGGCTGTATCGCTCCAGGAACTCGCGGATTAGCCATAGGAGGCAATGAAGCACGAGTGTGCCATTCAGCATGTAATACCCTGTTTCCAAAAAAATATGGTCAACGGGCAGAAGAAAAGTCAACAGGGGCAAAATTGTAATTTTGCCAAAAGTTGAGACGGAAGCTGAGACGGGCCAAATGTTCTTCTTTTTCAATAAAACGAAAATTTATAAGACCTGAAGTGGAAGAAAACAGAGTTTAAACGGGTTTTTCGGACTATCGGGAATGGAAACCGATAAAACCGAGAAAACATGTAAAATTCATAATCGGAGCTACAGAAGTCCAAATCAAATGATTCAACTTTTTAAATTCATCTAAAATCATGTAGAATCAGGGTTTGGGGATTTGAAGGTTTATGGGAACAGTTAAGGGTTTTCTAAAACATTAAACGCGAGAACGGGAAAACCGAAGCATCGGGAAAGAGCGGGTTTAAGACTTGGTTTAAGCGGTCTAAGGGAAGGATTTTTGTCATAAAAATACTCCTAGATACAGGTGTCTCAGCTGGGATGGCGCCACCTCTTGGTTCTTGATTCATTGAATATTTTTGGATGCATGAACTTGGTTTTGCATGGCATCTTCCATCATATCACTCTCATCTTACCAAAAGCCTCATTTCTGATCACCTCAATCTCTCTCTAGACCCTCTTTGTCGATCTCCCTCTCCTCTCTCTCCAGAAAAATCTGAAAAACCCCGCCATTTCTTTGAATCTTTAAGAAAAATATGAAGAACACTCATATGTTCTTACTGACTTGAAACACAAGAAAGACCATAACTCTCAAACTAAGCCATCAATCTCTGAACCATTTGTCTCATTGGAATCACCATCCTCTCCTCTACAACCGCCGACCTCCCTTTGCCATCGCCGCCGCTGATTCCCTGGAGAACTCGGCGGAGAACCATGCCAGCGAGTCATCACCGCCTTCGTCCTCCTTTTCCGCACCGGTTCTAGCTTCACCTCTCCTATCAGAAGCTTCCTCTCACTCTGGTGATCATTTCAGTGGTTGGATCACCTCCTCAGCCGCCGGAAAAGCCTTGGAAACCGCCGGTCAACGCTCCTGCCGCGGCGGACAACGCCGGAGCCGGCCGCCGGAGAACTTCTTTCCGCCACCATTATTCAATTGGTTCTTCAAAGATGGGCTTGAGTGTGTTGGTTCAGCATTTCGGTTGGTTTAGGATTGGTTAAACCGTGGTCAATGCAGTTAACCGGTTTAAAGTCAACAGTTCGGTTTAATTGGTCAAAATCGGTTTACTTTGGTTTGATCAAACCGGTTCGAGTGGGTGATTGAAGCTGGTTCAGGAATTTGGATCAACCGGTCCCAGTCAACGCTCAGAAGTGGTCAATGGTCAACGGTCAATGCCGGTCAACACGGTCAGCGCCGGTCAACACGGTCAGCGCCGGTCAACACGGTCAGCGCCGGTCAACGCCGGAGATCGTGCCAGTCAACGCTCGGTCCACAGCCATTCAGTGATTTGGGGAGTTTCTGGGGGTTCGTATCGAAGTATTCGAGAGTTCGGGGTTCCGTTCGGTAGTCTCGGAGTTCATATCCGCATCCGTACCGTCATTCCACATTATTCACTGTGAATCGGCTCAATCTGTAGAACAGATAGAATACATATAGACCGGGAACCGAAAGCAGTAGAATTATTACTTGCATACCTGTGAATGAATTGATGTTATGTGATTGATGGTTGAAAATGGATTGGTTAATTGTAAACCGGTTAGATTTCAGAGATGCATGATAGGAACCCATAGTTAAGCTTAAACCGTTGTTTGCCACTAGGTTGCTAGAATTGTTTTTTTTTAATGCATTTATATAGACGTTGCATGGCTAGGGCCGTATAAGCATATATATGATATTAACGAATGATAGTGAATGAATCTATATACAAGAATGGAGACGACATTACAAACGACAGTAAACCCTAGCAAACATATAGAGTATGTACGGCAATGTGATTAGGTCATATAGTGGGTTAAGGGGTTAATCAATGAATGAATTAAGTTAATCAGGAAACGTTGGGGAGTTAGTAAGCTACTAACTCTAAACCGACGGATTGAGGAGTTAATAAAAGATATTTAGAGAAAGAATAATGCAGAAGTTGTGTGTTTGATTGTCCGTCTACAGATTAGCAATCTGCTAATCTAAGGTAGCGGACGAGAATGAGTTAAAAGATGTTAGCAAACCCTAATAGGCTTGATTGTGTGATTGATTGTGTTGATGCGTTGTTGCTATTGAGCTTTGTGTGCAGGTCAGTTTAGACTGTCTCGGTGTTGGGCCGAGCGGTCCTTGTGGACACTTAACCCGGTCACGGGGCGGTTAAGTTCATAGTTGCTGACTCGGCACGGCACCGAGTTAGAGTGGAGGTGTTGGTGTGTGTGGACTTGCGGGATAGTGTGGTTATTGTTGCGAGTGTTGATTATATGATTGTGATTGTTGCTATAGTCCCACTGAGTCTGTGTGTTTACATTTCTGCACTTGGACTCTAGGGTGCGTTAGATCCCGCAAGTCTAGGTTTTTGAAGGCGTTCTGGTACTTCCGACCGATTAGATCCTTGGGAAGTTTCCTAACCAAATTGTGTGCCTTCGGGTGGTGATGTTGGTTATGGTGTGAACCTACTGAGTGACGCCGGTAGGTGTGCGGTTCGGAGAATACGAGGTCATGTCCTAGGGCCGAGCTGCATGGAAACTTAGGTTACCATGGGGTAACCCGAGTCACTGCCCATAGATGGGCTGAGAACAGTGTCCTAGGTCGTCGGACTTCGTGTTAACGTCTAGGAGTCGTGGGTGGTTGTAGTTACCTAGTCGGTAATTACGTAAACCAGTGGAAGTTATCGAGTTCGCATATAGTGGGCCCAGTGGAGAAAATTGGTTTGTGCGATAGATTGATCAAGGCCAATCGATAGCATGTGTCGCAGTGCTCTGAAATCGTCTCTTCTTCTTTTGGCAAGTGCTTGTGTGTTGTGGGTTTATCACGTCGTGGTAGTACGTGATCGACCGTTATCGTTGTTGCGTGTTATTTTGGGGTTTTGGGTGGGAATTGTAGTTGTTAGATAGAATAGAAGCCTTTAGTTGGGAGCCGTCTTGCTGGGTGATCTTAGATCGCTCATTAGACTCTTTTTGTGTTTTCGGGTTTAGCAGCGACGGACGCGGGAGGTCCTCGGTGTAGTTTCGGGATCGCTTGTGGCGGGGTTTTGATTCGATGTTTTGTGTTTTTCTCGGTTCGGCTTTGGCGTCAGATTGTTATTGGATATAAGTATGTTTTAGAGTCTTTTGTAGTGTCTTTCGAGTCTCTTTCATGTGTTTATTAGGTGCATGCACGTTTGGAGGATTTTGGAAGATATTGAAGTATTTTGGCCAAGTTCTGGAGCAAAAGCCGTGAGGAGCAGAATTGACTATCTCGGATCGACCTCACAATCGATCGATGCATCATTGGCATCGATCGACACAGCCTCGCGCCAGCACATTAATGGAGATTTTGGAGAATTGCACTTTTGCCCAGAAGTTCCAGTATTTACAAAAGAGACCCAAGCCGTGATTAGCACTTTATAATTAGGTTTTTGATGTTTTGTTTTGATGGACACATTCATACTTTTAGCTGGAGAGAGTTGAGAGCTTTGGGGCTGATCTTACCTTGTACTGCTTTTGCTTTTGGAGAATATTTCGAACCCCTTTTCTTTCTCTACTCTTTTATATATGCAATCTATTTATTCATTGATTTGTGTTTCATTGATCATGTCTGAGTAGATTTCATAGTTAGGTTTAGGGATTCTCATTAAGGATTCCATGACTTGCTATATTCAATAAATCAGTTAAGGATTCATAACTTGATTAGTTCTTCAACCTGAATTGTGCTTAACACTAGTTTCTAATCTGATCACTTAGAATCTAGACTTAGGATTATTAAATTGGCACGAAAGAGTGATTTAGAATATGATATATTTAGGTTGAGCAATTTAATTATCTGCAAAGAAATTTGGTTTAATTGAATTATGAACCAATCGAACCTGCACTTAAGGCTAGTTTAATCTGTTAGGAATTGCAAAGAAATTTGGATTTCGGTGTTTTAGACTTAGAGAATTCTCGCAACGAAATTTGGCTAACTCTACATCTGTGTTTGAGTTCTAGAACCATGTTTAATTAGATCATGACTTATATTTCATCTGCTTGTATTGATTTCCTGAGAACTCCCTACACTTAGCGCTTTTAGTATATTGATAAAACAAACCGATTTGCTTGCTGACTTAGTTTCTGTTTTTTAGTTTATTTATTTCTGATTTGCATCGCCTAATTTAATTCAAAGTTCTACAATCTATCGTGAGATTTATTGAGTCTCTGTGGTTCGACCCCTAGATACTACATTTGCATGTGCACTTGCAATTGAACTTAGGGAATTAAATTCTGAGCATATCAATTGCCGGACCCAGGCCACGTCAGACCCCGAGCCTCACCGCGCGCCAGTACCGGAGCCTTATCGAGCCGGACCTAGCCAACTGTGTTGGGCATTTCGGTCTTGCTGGAGGCGTTAGGCTAGGGTTAGTTAGGCCATGTAAGTTTGGGCACTAACCTTTTTTTGTTTGTAGATAGATCGGCGGATATGTGTGTCGTCTTTGACATATCTCGGTGTTTAGCTGCGCAGTTTTGGTTCTTGGTTATGACAGCGGCCACCTATGTAGCAACTCTGATCGTACTTATGTACTGAAACTTTTATATATGTGATATGTTGTTTTATGTATATGGTGGATGCAGAGTGTTCAGCTTATCATTTTGAGTAGCGTAGTAATTATTTGCCTGCTTGTGATGGTTACGAATGCAATTAAATTACCATGTGAAACCAAATGATGAGCGGAACTGGCGATCGCTCATCATAACCTAAAACCAAACCGTCGACATATTCGGACCGATCTATTGATTGCATGATTGTGGGTGGTAATTGCTTGTTTATGTTCCTTGATTATGTGATTTATTTAATGCTTTGATTGGCGCATTAGATAACTAGGGTGCTTCTTGTTTAGTAAGAGCAGCTTCGGTAGGTCGTTGATCGTGCTTGGTTGAGATTGCTTTTAGGGTTGCTAGAATGAAGTTGTTTAAAGCCTTTAAGTAAGTATTGAGCTAATTCAAGAATGATTGTGTTCGACCGTCAGTTCGCGAGGAAACAGAATTATAGAGTATCGTTACTTAATCATGGGTAACTGTTGGGTACATAATTAATTAAATATATTTCTATGAGGAAGCGACATAGGGGAAAAATTGGAATGAATCTAACCGCTCCAGTGAAAGTTGTTGAATTAAAGTGCAGGACTGAATGGACGATGTGATATGAATACGAGACCGAACCCGAACCCGAAAGCAAGACGGAATATAAAGAAGTCATGAGACAATTGACCCGGACCGTGAAGAAGTCAAAATGAGGTAGCAGTGGAAAGCAACTGACGGAACGAAGATATTAGTATGATGAGTTAACAAAGAGATGTGAAAGAACGTCATGATCAGTGTTGGGGGTTAGATTGAAGCTATCGGTGCGGATTAAGTTGGAGCCTCAATGAAACCAGATTCAAAGATCAGATTCTTGAAGAGTGTCCCAGGGAGACGAGTCAGTGTCGGGTGGATGTGGAAGTCGGAGTAAAGTGGGGAAGCAGGAAGTGAGAATCAGAGCAAAGTGACAAACCGGATGAATTCGAAATTCAAGGTGGAGTGGTTCAGTTAAGAGCAAAGTAGAGCAGTGCATAAAAGATCAAGGATCGGGAATTGGAGCATTGGTCGAGTGAGCAGTGGTCGAGTGAGAAGTATGAAGATCGGTAAGATGGGGCGTGCGAATCGGAAAGTGCCAGACATCAGTAGAAGTTGGTTTTGTGTAGCATTATTCGAGTGAGAAAGGATCAGAGTTGTTATAGCGAAACAACATACAAGAGTGGGTGCCGATTCAAAGTCTGTTAGTGACAAAGAATTCGGGGATCGAATTCCTGTAAGTGGGGAAGAATGTAATACCCTGTTTCAAAAAAAATGGTCAACGGGCAGAAGAAAAGTCAACATGGGCAAAATCGTAATTTTACCAAAAGTAAAGACGGAAGCTGTGACGGGCCAAATGTTTTTATTTTTAATGAAAAGAACATTTAGAATACCAGAAGTGGAAGAAACGGAGTTTAAACGAGGTTTTCGGACTATCAGAAATGGAAACCGAAAAGACCGATAAAACTTGTAAAATTCATAACCGGAGATACGGAAGTCCAAATCAAGTGATTCAACTTTCTAAATTCATCTAATATCATGGAGAATCAGGTTTTGGGTATTTGAAGGTTTATGGGAACAGTAAAGGGTTTTCTAAAATATTAAACGCGAGAACGGAAAAACCGAAGCATCGGGAAAGAGCTGGTTTAAGACTTGGTTTAGGCGGTTTAAAGAAAGGGTTTTTGTCATAAAAACACTCCTAGATACAGGTGTATAAGCTGGGATGGCGCCACCTCTTGGTTCTTGATTCATTGCATAGTTTTGAATGCATTAACTTGGTTTTGCATAGCATCTTCCATCATATCACTCTCATCTCACCAAAAGCCTCATTTCTGATCACCTCAATCTCTCTCTAGACCCTCTATGTCGATCTCCCTCTCCTCTCTCTCTCCAGAAACATCTGAAAAACCCAGCCATTTCTTTGAATCTTCAAGAAAAATATGAAGAACACTCATATGTTCTAGTGACTTGAAACACAAGAAAGACCATAACTCTCAAACTAAGCCATAAATCTCTGAACATTTGTCTCATTGGAATCACTATCCTCTCCTCTACAACCGCCGACCTCCCTTTGCCGTCGCCGCAGCCGGTTTCCTGGAGAACTCGGCGGAGAACCATGTCGGCGAGTCATCACCGCCTTCGTCCTCCTTTTCCTCACCGGTTCTAGCCTCACCTCTCCTATCAGAAGCTTCCTCTCACTGTGGTGATCATTTCAGTGGTTGGATCACCTCCTCAGCCGCTAGAAAATCCTTGGAAACCGCCGGTCATGACTCTCGCCGCCGCGGTCAACGCCGGAGGTGGCCGCCGGAGAACTTCTTTCTGCCACCATTCTTCAACCGGTTCTACAAAGATGGGCTTGAGTGTGTTGGTTCATCATTTGGGTTGGTTTAGGATTGGTTAAACCGTGGTCAACCTGGTTAACCGGTTTAAAGTCAACGGTTCAATTTATTTGGTCAAAACCGATTTACTTTGGTTTGATCAAACCGGTTCGAGTGGGTGATTGAAGTTGGTTCAAGAATTTGGATCAACCGGCCAAGTCAACGGTCAGAAGTGGTCAGCAGTCAACGCCGGTCAGCGCCGGTCAACGCCATAGATCGAGCCTGTCAACGCTCGGTCCACGACCATTCAGCGATTTGGGGAGTTTCCAGGGTTTGTATCGGAGTATTCGGGAGTTCGGGGTTCCATTCGGTAGTCTCGGAGTTCATATCCGCATCCGTACCATCATTCCGCATTATTCAATGTGAGTCGGCTCAATCCGTAGAACAGATAGAATGCATATAGACCGGGAACCGAAAGCCGTAGAATTAGGACTTGCAAATCTGTGAATGACTTGATGTTATGAGATTGATGGTTGAAAACGGATTGGTTAATTGTAAACCGGTTAGGGTTCAGAGATGCATGATAGGAACCCATGGTTAAGGTTAAACCGTTGTTTGCTGCTAGGTTGCTAGAATTGTTGATTGATGCATTCATATAGAAGTTGTGTGGCTAGGGTCGTATAAGCATATATATGATATTAACGAACGATAGTGAATCAATATATATACATGAATTGAAACAACATTAAAAGACGATAGTAAACCCTAACGAACATTTAGAGTATGTACGGGAATGTGATTAGGTCAAATAGTGGGTTAAGGGGTTAATCAATGAATGAATTAAGTTAATCAGGATACATTGAGGATTTAGTAAGCTACTAACTCTAAACCGACGGATCGAGGAGTTAATAAAAGATATTTAGGGAAAGAATAATGCAGAAGTTGTGTGTTTGATGGTCCGTCTACGGATTAGCAATCTGCTAATCTAAGGTAGCGGACGAGAATGAGTTAAAAGATGTTAGCAAACCCCTAATAGGCTTGATTGTGTGATTGATTGTGTTTATGCGTTGTAGCTATTGAGCTTTGTGTGCGGGTCAGTTTAGACTGTCTCGGTGTTGGGCCAAGCGGTCCTTGTGGACACTTAACCCGGTCACGGGGTAGGTTAAGTTCGTAGTTGCTGACTCGGTACGGCACCAAGTCAGAGTGGAGGTTTTGGTGTGTGTGAACTTGCGGAATAGTGTGGTTATTGTTGCTAGTGTTGATTATGTGATTGTGATTGTTGCTAGAGTCCCAGTGAGTTTGCGTGTTTACATTTCTGCACTAGGACTCTAGGGTGCGTTAGATCCCGCAAGTCTAGGTTTTTGAAGACGTTCTGGTACTTCTGACCCGATTGGATCCTCGGGTAGTTGCCTAACCAAATCGTGTGACTTTGAGTGGTGATGTTGGTTATGGTGTGAACCTACTAAGTGACGCTGGTAGATGTGCGGTTCGTAGAATACGGGGTCATGTCCTAGGGCTGAGCTGCATGGAAACTTAGGTTACCATGGGGTAACCCGAGTCACTGCATATCGATGGGCTGAGAACAGTGGCCTAGGTCGTCGTACTTCATGTTAACATCTAGGAGTCATGTGTGGTTGTAGTTACCTAGTCGGTGATTACGTAAACCCGTGGAAGTTACCGAGTTCGCATATAGTGGGCCCAGTGGAGTAAGTTGGTTTGCGCGATAGATAGATCGAGTCCAATCGAGAGAATGTGCCGCAGTGCTTCCCATTTCTGAAATCGTTTCTTCTTATTTTGCAAGTGCTTGTGTGTTGTGGGTTTATCACGTCGTGGTAGTACGTGATCGACCGCTACCGTGGTTGTTTGTTACTTTGGGGTTTTTGGGCGGGAAGTGTAGTTGATAGATAGAATATACCTTTAGTGGGGAGCCGTCTCGCTGGGTGATCTTAGATCGCTCATTAGAATCTTTTTGTGTTTTCAGGATTAGCAGAGACGGACGCGGGAGGTCCTCGGTGTAGTTTCGGGATCGCTTGTGGCGGGGTTTTGATTCGATGAACATGCTTCCCTGATATTTTGGTTTAGTCCGAACCGACACAACCCACGAAAGCAATACAGGTTGCGAAGCTTTGTATTGTGGAAGTGGGGATAGCGGAGTCAAGGACGGGTCAGTATGAGCCTTTGTCTCAAACCGATTTGTCTCTGGCTTCGTCTTGTGATGAACTTTTCCTGTTTGACTTGCTCGGGCTCGACTTGGTCATGTTCTTGTTTTATTGTTTACCGGTCAGCTCGACGGTCAGCGGATAATGGAAAAGGGGCGTTACACAGCAAGAACATTTGTATTATCTGGAACGTTCATGCACTTTCGTAGAGGCATCTGCAATCAAAGACACAAGAGATTCAATCTCGCAAGTTAAGCCAAAGCTCTAAAATAACCAAATGCAACCAAATCAATATCAATCAGCACATGCAACCATCATTAACACCAAAACCAGCTTCAATTCCTCTAAATCCGTCCTAATTCCAGAACTTGCGAAATTTTTCAATGCAAGCACAAGGGTAACTCGAAATCATCACTAAAAGCCTTAAGCAAGCATCAATATACCATGAAACAACAAAAATCGTAATGAAAATCAAATTTTTACACTTTGGGGCCGAAACCTAAAGTTGGGATTCAAAGCACATACCTTTTAGATCGATAAAATTGATCAGGTTAGGCTTTTCAATCACCAAAATTGGTGAAGAAACAAAGGATTTAGGGATTTGGAGATTGTGATTTTTGGTTTCGCGAAAGAGGGGAAATGAGGAAGAAGAAGAAAAGAAAGAATTTTAAGGACTTACCTCCAGAATTTGGGCGCGTCGATCGACGCGGGGGTACGTGTTGGGAATGTCCTGAAATCTACTGTACTATCTCTAGAAAGTATGATAAGTGTCGAGATCAGACATAAGTCATAAATACTGGGTGATCATGATGACTTGCTAGAGCCCGCTCTTGATCTATAAGTTTAGGACTTATTACCAGTATTGTATGATCCCAAAGGGTCACACACCATAGCTAACGGGAAAGTTAAATGGAATTAATACGGTAAGATGCAAGGCATTTACTGTATTTGTACAGAGAATTGGGCCAGACAAAATACAGTTTTTGTCTGATTTGGGTCTTGGGCCCAAAAGCCTAATAGGCCATTAGTTTAATTACTTGGGCCCATATAAGGGAAGAGGCAGGCGCCAGTTAGCCTAGTAGTCTGCGATTTTTAGGTCTGGCCGTCCTCTCTCTCTCTCTGTTGTTCCAGCTTGGTCTAGCAACCTGATCCAGTAGCTTGTAAGCGTGTGGATACCTAGGAGGAGCCGGTTTCTATCAGCTCTAGCAGATCTCGATATTCCTTTGATCAATCCGCTGCAATCATAAGGTAATCATCCTGATCTGTTTATGATTCATCTGCAAATCACCTAGATCCTAGTTGATTATGTAAGGTTGTAATCTGATAATTACACCAATGAACACACATAATCCTTCAGTGGTATCAGAGCCTAGGTCGTTAGGTTTTTGCTTTTTGGATCATACTAGGTTGTTTATTAGTTTGATGAATCGATTTTATTGAGTAAAATTGATTAAAACTTTGAAAACCTAGAATTGTCAAATCGTTTGAATAACAATCGGATGTTGACCTTGTTGTATCATAAGAAATCGCTTGTTGACTTTGTTTCATAATTAAGAAACGATTTGTTAGGTTTGTTAATGTTCAAATCGTTTTTATCATAAAGTGAATGGCATGAAACAAATTGGAAAAAGTCAAAGTCGATTGTTGAATTAAGAATCGTTAACTTTGCCTTTGTCTTTGCTATATAATAATCGATAAGTAAAAGGTCAAAATCGTTTTGTCTTTAAGTGAAAGTCACGATCGCATGTTGACTTTAGGTGAATTAATTATCAATCGATTTGTATAAGGTCTTGGTTAGCGATCAATCATGTTTTTGTCTTTAAGCTAAAGACAAAAACGATTCAAAGCATTGAATAATTGTGGTTCAAGCGGTTAACCCAAATCGCGGTTTGCTGGAAATTATTTAATACAATTGGTATTATTTAATTTCTGGTTAAACAGGATTTAAATTCAAAAATTGAATTTTAACCTAAACCGAAGGAATTCTGTGGTCTTGGGCCAATTGGAATTCTGTGGTCTTGGGCCAAGAATTGGGCCTATAATTTGTGACCCAACCGAAAACTTTAATAAAACATTAAATTAGAAAGTTTATAATATTAGAAGTTTCTAATTTTAGCATATTTCTAAATTTAGAAAGTTTCTAAAATAAGTAAGTTTCCCAAAATAGTAATCTTCTATTTTTGGAAAGAAAACCTAAAATCCTCAAAACCAATATCAAGCTTGGATGTCTTGCCCAATCTTGTCAGCTACTTAACGCTTATTCAATTACAGATATGGCTTACAGTGTGAGGTGTCTGTTTTTGCGTAAGTAAAGTAGTATATAGTCACTAATTTCATTGGGAGTCCCAGACTTTAGTGATTATTTGGCTGTAAGAGATTGGTTTTCTTGACTGGGCCATCGGGAGTCCCGGGCCTTGAGACATCTGGTGAATTGGGCCTTGGGCCCAATCCACAACCGAGAGTTATATGGATATAACTAGCTGTGTGTATGCTTACCAAGTAAAGCTAATTCCGGGTGACGGCCAGTGGCCCACTTTGGTTTTAGTTGAACATGGGTCTCGGAATCATTGCATTCTTATGAGGTTAAACAAAGAAATTTTGAATGCAATGCGAGTTTTCTTATAAGTTTATAAGATTACTCTTATATGAACTAAATAACTAAAACTCTATTGTCTCATATTTTCAGCTATGTCAAGCACAACAACACAAAACACTTTCTCGATCCGGTCTGCCCTTGAGAAGGACAAACTGAACGGATCAAACTTCCTGAACTGGTCCAGGAACCTGAGACTTGTGCTCAGGCAGGAGAAGAAGGCTTATGTCCTTGAAAGAGTTCTCCCCCCTAGACCTGCGAATAATGCCGCACAAGCTGTGAAGAATGCTTGGGATACGCATTCTTCAGATGCTAATGACGTGGTTTGCCTAATGTTGGCGACAATGGCTCCCGAACTGCAGATGCAGTGGGAAGGCCTGACTTGTCCCATGGAACTGATGGCAAACCTGAAAGCGTTGTTTCAGGAGCAGGCTCGTACAGAGAGATTCCAAAATGTAAAGAATCTCTTGGACTGTAAAATGGCTAAGGATACAGCAGTGAGTCCACATGTTCTTAAAATGATGGGTTATCTCGATCATTTGACTAGACTCGGCTGTCCTATAAGCCAAGAGCTTGCTTGTGATATCGTTCTGCAGTCTCTTACTCCTGCATATGACCAGTTCATCTTGAACTATAATATGCATGGGTTGACAAAGACTTTGCCTGAGCTACATGGTATGCTCAAAACTGCAGAACCTAATCTGAAGAAGGCCAAGGAGCCGTCTGTACTCATGGTGCAGAAGGGCAAGGGTTTCAAGAAATCTGCTGCAGACAAGGGAAAGGGCAAGGCAGTCCACAACGAAAAGGCCAAGCCCAAGCCCGTGTCTAAAGCTGGGCCTTCTGATATCTGCCACTTTTTCAAAGAGGTAGGGCATTATCGCAGGGACTGTAAGAAATACCAGGAAAGTCTGAAGAAGAAGAAGAAGTCCTTGGAGACTACTGCTTCAGGTATTTTTGTTATTGAAGTAAATACTACTACTTCTGATAATACCACTTGGGTATTAGATACTGGATGTGGGGCTCATATTTGTACTAATATGCAGGCGCTCAGCAACAGTAGAAGGTTGAAGCAAGGGCAAGTAGAGTTACGAGTTGGCAATGGAGCGAAGGTTCCAGCACTGGCCGTTGGCACTTACTTGTTGTCTTTACCTTCTGGATTGATATTAGAACTTGAGAATTGTTATTTTATACCTGCTATAAGCAGAAATATCATTTCAGTTTCATTATTGGATTTGCAAGGATTTGATTTTTCTATTAAGAATAAATTGTGTTCCTTTAATCTCAATAATATGTTCTATGGCTGTGCCCCTCTTATTAATGGGCTGTACATGCTGGATCAATCTGCTCCAGTATATAACATTAATACAAAACGGTTCAAATCTAACGAAGAAAATGAAACGTTTCTCTGGCATTGTCGTTTGGGGCACATTAGTGAGAAACGCGTCAAGAGGCTCCATTCAAATGGACTCTTGGGCTCATTTGACTTTGAGTCTTGTGAGCAATGCGAATCTTGCCTAATGGGCAAAATGACACGGGCCCCTTTTAATAAACCCACAGAAAGGGCCAGTGAACTATTGGGCCTGATACATACTGACGTGTGTGGCCCAATGTCCACAAATGCTAGAGGAAACTATCAGTACTTCATTACATTCACTGATGATTTCAGTAGATATGGATATGTCTACTTGATGAAACATAAGTCGGAAACCTTTGAGAAGTTCAAAGAATTCCAGAATGAAGTACAGAACCAGCTTGGTAAAAGTATTAAGGCTCTTCGGTCGGACCGAGGAGGAGAATACTTGAGCCAGGAATTCCGTGATCATCTGAGTGAGTGTGGGATCATCTCCCAACTCACACCTCCTGGAACACCTCAGTGGAATTGTGTGTCTGAGAGAAGGAATCGGACATTGTTAGATATGGTCCGATCCATGATGAGTCACACAGACCTTCCAATATCCCTTTGGGGATATGCTTTGCTGACCGCAACGTTCACACTGAACAGAGTGCCATCAAAAGCAGTAGCAAAGACACCATATGAGTTATGGACTGGAAAAACTCCAGCAATGTCTTTTCTCAGAATTTGGGGTTGTGAAGCCTATGTCAAAAGATTAATCTCAGACAAGCTTACACCAAAATCTGACAAATGCTACTTCATTGGTTATCCTAGGGATACCAAGGCTTATTACTTCTATCTGCGATCCGAGAACAAGATCTTTGTTACTCGGGATTGCACTTTTCTTGAGAGGGAATTTCTCTCTAAGAAAGATAGTGGGAGTAAGGTACAACTTGATGAAATTCAAGAAGGACAGGAACCTGTTCAACCTAATGAGGAAGAACAGCAGGATGAATTACATGAAGCTGTAATAGAACCTGAACCTGCAGTACCTGAAGTTCGAAGATCCGGAAGGATCCGTCACGAACCCGATAGATATCAGGGATTCCTCGTGACTAATTGCCATGATCTTTTGATCATTGACGGTGATGAACCCTCGAACTTTGCAGAAGCCATGATGGGCCCTGACTCCTTAAGGTGGCGTGAAGCCACTGAATCCGAGATGGACTCCATGTCTGTCAACCGAGTGTTTTCACTGGTTGATTTACCCGCTGGTGCAAAAGCCATCGAGTGTAAATGGATCTTCAAGAAGAAGATTGACATGGATGGAAATGTCCAGATTTACAAGGCCAGGTTGGTGGCAAAAGGTTTCAAGCAAATTCATGGTATAGACTATGATGAAACCTATTCACCAGTGGCCATGATGAAATCAATTCGGATTCTCCTAGCAACTGCCGTTTATTATGATTATGAGATTTGGCAGATGGATGTGAAAACCGCCTTCCTGAATGGAATCTTGGAGGAGGATGTGTATATGACACAGCCTGACGGTTACATTGATCCTAAGAATGCTGGGAAAGTATGCAAGCTTCACAAATCCATTTATGGATTGAAGCAAGCATCGAGGAGTTGGAATCTTCGTTTTGATGAAGCAATAAAGAACTTTGACTTCATCAGAAACAAAGAGGAACAATGTGTGTATAAGAAAACTAGTGGGAGCAAAGTGGCGTTTCTTATCCTATATGTCGATGACATATTGCTTCTTGGGAATGATATTCCAATGCTGAAGTCTGTTAAAGACTGGCTGGGAAGTTCTTTTTCCATGAAGGACATGGGTGAAGCCGCGTATGTTCTTGGAATCCGAATCTTTAGAGACAGATCTAAAAGGCTGATTGGACTTTGTCAAGATGCTTATATAGACAAAATCCTGCATCGATTCGGAATGGATAAATCCAAGAAGGGGTTCACGCCAATGATACATGGTGCTACACTAAGCAAGGATCAGTGTCCTAAAACACCTGATGAGCTTAAGCGCATGAGTAGGATTCCTTATGCTTCGGCTATAGGATCTATCATGTATGCCATGATCTGTACTCGTCCTGATGTTGCTTATGCACTAAGCATGACGAGTAGGTACCAGTCTAATCCAGGTGAGAGTCACTGGATTGCCGTAAAGAATATCCTGAAGTATTTGAGGAATACTAAGGATAAGTTCTTGGTTTACGGAGGAAGTGAAGTGCTTGAAATGAGTGGATTCACGGATGCAAGTTTTCAGACAGATAAAGATGATTTCCGGTCACAGTCTGGTTACATCTTCTGTCTGAATGGCGGTGCAGTAAGTTGGAAGAGCTCCAAGCAGAGCACCGTGGCAGATTCCACAACTGAAGCTGAATACATCGCTGCTTCAGAAGCTGCGAAGGAAGGAGTTTGGATAAGGAATTTCTTGATTGAACTCGGTGTATTCCCAAATGCCACTGAGCCTCTAGCACTGTATTGTGACAACAATGGTGCAATTGCTCAAGCTAAGGAACCGAGACATCATCAGAAATCAAAACATATTATGAGAAGGTATCACCTGATTCGTGATATAGTGAATAGAGGTGAAGTGATGGTCAGCAGAGTTCCCACTGATGAGAACGTGGCTGACCCTTTGACAAAGCCACTCCCGAGACCTAAGCACGAGTTGCATACTGCTGTTGTAGGAATTAGAGATATTCAAATGTAATCTCTTTTTGAGTGGGAGTTGTGAGGGCTTTATTTTAGTTATTTTGATTGGTTCATGTAAACATTTTTTAAATGTTAATGAAATTTTATTTCTGGATTATTTTTAACTGTGATATAAAATAATCGTTCCAAAATGATTCATGTCATAATATATGGGCCATCGAAGTACATGAGTAGACTTGATCCTGAAACCCCATATTTAACGAAATGACATAAATCATAGTGTCCATAGTCGAAGGTTGTTGAAATTGGAACACCAACAACCACTTGAGACTAGAGTGTGTTGAGACTTATGACCAAGTTTCGAGGGGTCATAGATGCGCGGCATCAAAGTCGACACATAGGTATATGTAGGGGAGCATATGACCGGACATGGCCCGCTGATGAGAACTCTACAAGATATTAATATCTGTGTCATGAGAGGTTCTCATTTACGACTATAGAGTATAGTCCTTAGACCTGAGTTCGCATGCATGTGGCTGCACATGGATTGATGCGCTTTGATCATTGTCTAACGATGTTTCGTAACTGGGAGCTATAAGGACCTTGGTTGGGTGTATTATGAAGTGTGTAGTTCATAGTGATGGAACAAGACGGGATTTGTCCCTGCCGTTTAACGGAGGTAATATCTCTAGGCCAATCGGAGACTTGATAGCTGGTAAGAGAGTGGCCACTCCCAAACGGACTTGCCCAAGTCGTTTGCATTGTCAGTATCAAATCTGGTCCGATGAACATGGTCTGGCTATATAAGGATGACACGCATCTTGCCTTATGCCAGATCGAGATATTGAGACAAAAGGATTAGGGAATGTAGAATTCCAGTACAAGTGGGAGATTGTTGGGAATGTCCTGAAATCTACTGTACTATCTCTAGAAAGTATGATAAGTGTCGAGATCAGACATAAGTCATAAATACTGGGTGATCATGATGACTTGCTAGAGCCCGCTCTTGATCTATAAGTTTAGGACTTATTACCAGTATTGTATGATCCCAAAGGGTCACACACCATAGCTAACGGGAAAGTTAAATGGAATTAATACGGTAAGATGCAAGGCATTTACTGTATTTGTACAGAGAATTGGGCCAGACAAAATACAGTTTTTGTCTGATTTGGGTCTTGGGCCCAAAAGCCTAATAGGCCATTAGTTTAATTACTTGGGCCCATATAAGGGAAGAGGCAGGCGCCCGTTAGCCTAGTAGTCTGCGATTTTTAGGTCTGGCCGTCCTCTCTCTCTCTGTTGTTCCAGCTTGGTCTAGCAACCTGATCCAGTAGCTTGTAAGCATGTGGATACCTAGGAGGAGCCGGTTTCTATCAGCTCTAGCAGATCTCGATATTCCTTTGATCAATCCGCTGCAATCATAAGGTAATCATCCTGATCTGTTTATGATTCATCTGCAAATCACCTAGATCCTAGTTGATTATGTAAGGTTGTAATCTGATAATTACACCAATGAACACACATAATCCTTCAGTACGATGGTCGGCGCACATCGCGATTAAATGAACCAGGTCAGTTCAATTAAATTATTCGGTTTAAAAACTAACATGCCGATTCCTCTTTTTTATTTGGCCGGTTCGACAGGTGCGTCGACCGTCGCACAGGACCGCAACGATCGACGCACTTCGTGTGCTTGCATCCTCGCGGTCTGGTACCAACCGCTGCCCGAACCGCAATCTATACGGCCATAATTCTTTTATAACTCACGGTTACAATTCATCCGATGGCCCAACCGTATCAGACCATTGCATCAACCGACGTACATGTCTGCGTCGATTGACGCAATGCGATTCCAAGTGACAGATTTGGATATGTACGACAAAAATACCAAAAACGAAAAACACCAGGTAAAATTGAATCAAAAACACCAAATCGAATATTTACAGACTTACCAGTGGGTTGGCTCCCACCAAGCGCTTCTTTAACGTCATTAGCTTGGCTGAAAGGAGATTAGGCAGAGGGTGCATCGTCTAGAGGCATAATCTGACTCTTGGAATATTGGCCTTAGCCCAGCATTGCTTCACCCTCTGTCCATTGACAGTGAATTCATTTTCTTCTGAGCTAATCAGAACAACAACACCATACGTATGCACTTCCTTGATTGTGAAAGGACCTGACTATCTAGATCACGACTTACCTGGAAACAATTGCAAACGAAAGTTATACAAAAATACATGATCATTTAGCTCAAATTTTCTGGAGACAATATTCTTTTCATGATATGT
Source organism: Orychophragmus violaceus (assembly GCA_030180135.1). Classification (NCBI taxonomy): domain Eukaryota; kingdom Viridiplantae; phylum Streptophyta; class Magnoliopsida; order Brassicales; family Brassicaceae; genus Orychophragmus; species Orychophragmus violaceus. Next base: position 10,433,699 of record CM058236.1, read on the forward strand.
CTTAGTCCTCTCCTTGTACAGCTTCAAATTTTTATAGGCATAATGCCTAATCTCATCCAGTTCATTCAGTTGTACCAATCTCCTCTTTATAGTAGATTTTAGATCAAAGTTCATTTGCTTCACAGAACATACTGCCTTATGCCCAAGCTCAACTGGAAGGTGGCAGGCTTTCCCATAGAGAAGATAAAATGGTATAGTTCCAAGTGGCGTCTTAAACGCAGTCCTATAGGCCCATAACTCACCATCCAACTTTGCAGACCAATCCTTCCTTGTCTTTCTAACTATCTTCTCCAAGATCTTCTAAATTTGTCTGTTAGAGATCTCTACTTTCCCACTAGTCTGAGGATGATAAAGAGTAGCCACACGATGATGAACACCATGCTTCTGTAGCAGCTTCTCAAATACCTTATTGATAAAGTGAGATCCTCCATCACTTATCACAATCCGAGGCAATCAGAATCTAGGGAAAATTATGGTTTTAAACAGCTTAAGCACCACCAAAGAGTCGTTGGTTAAACTAGCTATTGCTTTCACCCACTTAGACACATAAACTACAACAACCAAAATGAACTTATTCCCATGAGATGAGAAAAATGGACCCATGAAATTTTTGCCCCAGCAATCGAAAACCTCAACCTCAAGACTGAAATTTTGTGGCATCTCATGCTTCTTACTGATTTTTCCTCTCACTGAGAGACAAATAAATGAGCATCTTTTAGCATAGTAGCCACTAGAATCCTGCTTGCAAAACCTTAGACATTATCTTAAAAGTAGCAAAGTGTCCAGCATAATCTGATCCATGGTAATGAAATAGGACGTCTGGAACCTCTGATTCTGCAATGCATCTCTTGTAGATGTCATCCGAATAGTGTTTATACAGATAAAGTTCATCCTAATAGAACCTTCTTAGTTTTATGAAGAACTTTTTCTTTGCATACCCCTTGCGATCATCTGATTCAGTCTCTGTAGCCAGGTAATTCACAATATCAGCAACCCATGGTCGATCGGGCGTCGAAACAGCGTAAAGATCCATGTTGTAGTGACCAATTTGAACCTTCAGAGGTTCCAGGTTTGTAATCGCAGTGCGTCGACCAACGCAAGGGGGTGCATCGATCGACACTGCATCGAGACGTGCATCGATCATTTCTAGGGTGGCATCGACCGATGCATTCTCTGCAATCCGACAGTTCTGCATAATTCTGTCTAAATCCGTTCTAAACACTGTCTCAACCAAGTTGACATTCTCCTCTGGTAGAAATTCATCAATAGGAACGCTCTCCTCAACCCTGATCCTTGAAAGATTATCAAAAACTCTATTTTCAACTCCCTTTTTGTCCTTGACCTTAATATCAAACTCTTGAAGAAGGAGAATCAATCTCAAAAGCCTTTAGTTTGCATCCTTCTTCTGAATCAAGTACTTCAGATTTGAATGGTCTGTATGTACTATCACTTTCGATCCAACCAGATAAAGGCGAAATTTCTCAAAGGCAAAGACAATTGCCAACAATTCCTTCTCTGTAGTTGCATAGTTTCTATGCGCATCTTCTAGTGTTTAGCTGGCATAATAGATATCATGAAGCTTCTTGTCCTTCTTCTGCCCAATAACAGCTATAATAAGGACATCGGATCATCCAAACCCAGTCCGGACGAGCGGTACGTACCAACCTCGACCATGAGGCTGATCGAGTTGTTCCCGACCACGCGGAACGTACCTGGGGAGGTTCAGGAGGCCAAGACAAGTTCTACAAGGACAAATGACGTGGGATTGAGGATTCATCAGCCAACAACATGTTTCAGGAGTAATGATCATTCCAGAACCTAACTGGAACGATCCCATTTGGAGATGGTCGACAACCGTCCACCCGGAGCCGTAGCTAAGTCCTCGAAGATGACCATAGGAGAATTGGTTCGAACCAATCATACCATACTTGATATCCACCATAAATTATGTTATTTGGAAAAGTTTTTCAGAAGGAATCAGCCTTGGTTTGAGTTAATCTTGGAGTACGTCTAGAAGCTGTCCATTTAGCCATGTCCGCAGATATATGTGCATTCAAGAGAGGATTTCGATCGGAAAATGGGGATTCAAGCTGAAACTCAATCTGTTATGGAACCCTGACTCACCAAGGAATCTACACGAAGTGGAATCACATCAAGACCATTTTCTATGAAGACGTTATGCCCGTTTCAAGAATGGTGATTTTCAGGGAACTCGCTAAAGACCGACTTGCACATTTTGGAGTGCGCAGAACGAACCAGGATGAATCAAAGAGTAAAGGAACTTGTTCTGGATTCTTGATTCATCAGGTAATGCATGAGATTTGGAATAACACCAATGCCAGCTCGGACGAAGAAGGTATGCAAGATAAAACTTGAAGGTTGCTGGACCTGCCTTATTTGGAAACTCACGGATTTAGTGAACTCCTTAACTATGTTTGGCGACCAGGAGCACGTGAAACATCTCCTTGGGCTGAGGTTTATACTCTTTTTCCCTTAAGTGTGGTTTTATCCCAATTGGGTTTTCCCACTAAGGTTTTTAATGAGGTTAGCCCGATACAAGAGAAGGAGAATCTGGCCCGTCGAACCTTCCTTCTCGTCTTTTATTTTATGATTTAGACCAGGCCCTTTTTGGATCACTTGTAACCTAGACTATTGGATTTAAGACATTCTTTTCGTTGCTAATAAGATTAAGCAAGTTTAATCTAAAAACCCTAAAGGTGTTTAGCCTAATTCGGCGCAACAACTCTTCTCTCTCGCGTGGATTCCCCTTGAGGATGAAGTGCTTTTACTTGCTCGTGTTCTTGTGCTACTGAAGTGTCCTTGTTGTGTCAAATCCATCTAACCATCCATTGAGAAGCCTTGAGAGCGCCTTCGGCCAGCAAGCTTTTTCCATTCGACCACCGACCATCATCCATCGACTACCGACCACGGATCAACAAGAGAGCGTCTCTGACCAGATGGGCGACCCAAACAACTATCCACCTCCAATATTACATCATCTGGTATCAGAGCTAAAATATCCTGAAACCAATCTGGTTATCTCTGAACCTTTGCTTATTTTGTGTTTTAGTTTTGTTATTTGCTTCTTCATAAGTCGAAAACCCATAAAAATTGTCTTGTTTGCTTTGTTGTTCATCCGGTCTAGTTTGTTTATTGTTTCAATTCTGTTCAAAATCGGTTCTGATAGTTCTAGTTTGCTTCTGTCTTTTGCTTCTGAAAATTGAAAACCAAAAAGAAAGAAAAAAAAATTGCTAGTTGAACTTGTAGGTTGGCACCTTAAAACCGGCTTCTAGGGAATTGTTCTCTCTTTCTAGTTTTGGTGTTTTGATTGCTCACTTTCTTGGTTTATTATCTCCTGTTTTATCTCTCTTTTCTTATGTTCTTGTTGTTTTAATAAAAGAAAACCAAATAAAAAGATTTAGTTGAAGTTGCTAGGTTGATTAGAAAGTGAATCGGTCGTTAGTAATTGCTTTAGGTTGATCTCGGTTGCTTAGTTTCTCTTTGCCTGCGATTTTTGTTGTCCTTTGTTATTTTATGTTCTGCATTTGTCTTGTTGTTGCATTCATCCATAAAAAGGAATAAAAAGGGAGTTGATTAGAATAAAAGTTAAGCCGGCCGCATCTTAGACTTCCCTAGATTGTTGCAATTGGTTGTATTGGGTTTGTTGAGTTGCTTGGCTTTGGTTTAGTTCATGTTATCTTTGTCTCTGGTTCATATTAAATTAAGTGTCTCAGCCTCATACCTGCATGAAACAAGAGAACCAGTTAGTCAAAATTATAAGAAAACCAGATGCACCATCGCTTATAACCACCACTTGAGTTCGTATTAGCTTGCGTGACTTGTTCAGTTCATTATTTGTGGTTCGTGATATTATTTCCTTTTGATTATCATTCATGTTGATTATCATTGCTGTTGATTATCATTGTTGTTGATTATCATTGCATCATTCAATAGAATAAGAAAGCGGATAGCACTTGTTAGCTTATTAAGAACCGGCTGCAAATTGATTGAACCGATCGTGTGTTTGCTTTGAAGTTTGCTTGTGTCTGTGATTGTTATTGGCTACGTTTAAGCTACGAGTTTGTTTCAACTGCATCATAAGAGCTAAGAACCGAACTGAATTTGGCAAAGATTGCACCTGCGGACCATTGAGAGCATATCGTGTGGGTTCTTTGCATTATCGATCCGACCATCTTGCTGCTTGTTGTTTGCGGTTTAGTTAGGTTGCATATGTAGTTATTTGTTCATATTAGTATCATGTTTTCATAAGTCAAAAAAAAAAAAAAGTAAAACCGGTGAACATTAGATTTTACATATTTTCCATTTAGTTGCATATTTCCATTTTGCGATTTGCCATTCTTTTGTGTTTTGCCTTTTCTCTAGCTTTGTTGCTTGTTTTCTTTAGTTTCTCGATTTGCACTTGATCTTTTCCTTAAGTTGTGTAAACACGAACTGAGTAAATGAATGACCAAGGAGAAACGGTGACTATGGCTCAAGTACTTGGAGCCCTACATGCCCTAAGAGACCGCCTGGAGTGTCCGGTCGACCAGCAACGTCGACCCGACCAGCAAGCTTGACCCAGTCGAGCACGACACAGACAAAACGACCACGGCCTCAACCGGGACGATTCTGAAGAAGACCATGCTGCGGACGAGATGGAACCCGAGCCACCAGATCATTACCGGCCCCATCATCCACCCAGACTAAGACATTCAAAACCCCACAGATTTCAAAATAATTCTTATGTCTTAGACTCACAGCCAATGTCTTTTTCAGGTATTGAAGACTACTTTCAATGTGAAGAAGACCTAGAAGACTATTTTTGGGATTACAACATCCCAAGAAAGGAACATGCCTCATGCTATTCGAACCCTGACCGTAGATGCCTATACATGGTTGAAGAACGAGGAGAAATGGCGAGTTCACTACAATGAGCCAGTATGGACGTGGAAGGACCTTAAACGGCTCGTATACATTCAATATGTCACGCCAAGACCAAAGGCCCAGGGCCGTCCACTCCCTTCAACCGCCTCGACCAAAGGTTAAAGTGTCCCAACCCAAATATTTTCCATCTCATTATAATGAATCAAAAACTGTTTTAATGCACTTGGGATTGGTCAAAAGTGTTGATCAGGATGCAGGAAAGATAGATATTCCAATGGACCGCACATACCAACAGACCGGAGGCGAGACCGAGAAACTGAAAGAACCGGCCGGCCAAAAATGTGATCTGACAAAGGCCAATGGAGATCATGGTGCAGAGAGTTTCCCATGGAATCCAGGCCAGAACAAATACTTGATAATGAGTACCCCACTCAATGGAGCACGCCCATAAAGCCCTTACACCCACAAGCCACAAATCCATCAAGGTAAGGCCATGGACTCACAAAACCGCATGAGAGCTAACTTGCTTTCTCTTGGTGCAGGTTATGCAGATTCAAGGTCGAATCCTTTTCAAGAGAGAGGGTGTGATGAGGACATCAGATCATCCAAACCCGGCCAGGACGAGCGTTACGTACCAAGTTCGACCATGAGGCTCATCGAGCTGTTCCCGACCACGTGGAACGTACCTGAGGAGGTTCAAGAGGCCAAAACATGTTCCACAAGGACAAATTAGGAGAATTGGTTCGAACCAATAATACCAGAATTGATATCCACCGGAAAGTATGCTATTTGGAAGAGTTTGGTCAGAATAAATCAGCCTTGGTTCGAGATAATCTTGGAGTATGTCTAGAAGCTGTCCATTTAGCATGTCCATAGATATAGGTGCATTCAAGAGAGGATTGCGATCGGACCATGGGGATTCAATCTGCACCTCAACCTGTTATGGAAACCTGACTCACCAAGGAATCTTGAAGAAGTGAAATCACATCAAGACCATTTTCTATGAAGAAGTTATGCCCGTTTCAAGACAGGTGATTTTCATGGACCCGTTAAGATTAAGCAAGTTTAAATAAAAACCCTAAAGGAGTTTAGCCTAATTCGGCGCAGCCACTCTTCTCTCTCGCGTGAATTCCCCTTGAGGACGAAGTGATGTTACTTGCTCGTGTTATTGTGCTACTGAAGTGTCCCTGTTGTGTCAAATCCATCTAACCATCCATTGAGAAGCCTTGAGAGCGCCTTCGGACAGCAAGCTTTTCCCATTCGACCACCGACTATCGACCATCGACCACGGATCAACCAGAGAGCGTCTCCGACCAGCTGGGCAACCCAAACAACTATCCACCTCCAATCTTACGTCAAGATCCTACACATAATGCATCACTTGCATCACACATATAAAATCACTTGCATCACACATAACCTCAAAGGATAACTCCCAATATGGTGGCTGGACTATAGGAGCACTCACTAATGTATGCTTAATCTGTTCGAATGCAGACTGGCAATCTGCAGTGAACTCAAATTTCACATCCTTGCACATCAAATCAATTAGTAGTCTTGAAATCTTACTAAAATCCTTGATGCCCTCTTGTAGAACCCATCATGTCCAAGAAAGCTCCTCATAACCTTCACATAATCCGGTGCATGTAGGCTGGTCATGACCTCAATCTTGGCGCGATCTACCTCAATCACATCCTCTCGTACTTTGTGCCCAAGAACAATACAATCTATGACCATGAAATGACATTTTCCCAATTCAGAACCAAGTGCTTTTCCTCACATATAACTAGCACTTTGCACAGATTATCTAAACACTCATGATATGAAGATCCATAAACTGAAAAATCATCCATAAATACCTCCATGAAATCCTCAATCATATCTGTAAAAATCGACATCATGAATCTCTGGAAGGTGACTTGTGCATTAAAGAGTCCAAAAGGCATTATGCGATATGAACAAGTACCATATGGACAAGTAAAAGTGGTCTTCCCCTGATCCTCTGGATGAATGGGAATCTTAAAGAAACCAGAGTACCCATCAAGGAAGCAATAGTATGGGTGATTAGCTAACCTTTCCAGCACCTGATCAATGAAAGGCAAGGGAAATGAAGGATTATGGGTGTTTTCCAAGGTTTAATTCTCAATTACAACCTAACACAAATCCTTAAACAGATCTAGGTTCTTGCAAAACGAATCATAAAACCAACTTGTGACATTACCTTTTGCAGCGGATTAGAGATGGTAATGACAAGATCAGATTAGAGCTGATGAGAATCGGCTCCTCCTCAAGTATCCACACTCTTACAAGCAAGGGACGGTTGCTAGACCAAAGAGATGGAAGAATCAGAGAGAGAGATTTCAGAGAGAGAGAGGGCGCGGCCAAGGAAGAAAAATCGCAGGAAGCATGCCTTCCTTAGGGTTTTCTAATTCTCTTATATCTCATTAATGGGCCCAAGTCATTAGACTAATGGCTCATTAATCTATTGGGCCCAAAACACAAATCAGACAAAAAGCCTGTATTTTGTCTGGCCCAAAACTCTGATCCAATACAGTAAATGCCATTGCATCTTACCGTATTATTTCCATTTAACTTTCCCGTTAGCTATGGTGTGTGACCCTTCGGGATCATACAATACTGGTAATAAGTCCTAAACTTATAGATCATGAGCGGACTCTAGCAAGCCATCATGATCACCCAGTATTTATGACTTATGTCTGATCTCGACACTTATCATACTTTCTAGAGATAGTACGGTAGATTTCAGGACATTCCCAACAATCTCCCACTTGTACTGGAATTCTACAAAGGACATTCCCAACAATCTCCCGATTGTACTAGAATCCTACATTCCCTAGTCCTTTTGTCTTAATATCTCGATCTGGCATAAGGCAAGATGCGTGTCATCCTTATATAGCCAGACCATGTTTATCGGACCAGAATTGATACTGACAATTCAAACGACTTGGGCAAGTCCGTTTGGGAATGGCCATTCTCTTACCAGCTATCAAATCTCTGATTGGCCTAGAGATATTACCTCCGTTAAACGGCAGGGACAAATCCCATCTTGTTCCATCACTATGAACTACACAATTCATAATACACCCAACCAAGGTCCGTATAGCTCCCAGTTACGAAACAGCGTTAGACAATGATCAAAGCGCATTACTCCATGTGCAGCCACATGCATGCGAACTCAGGTCTAAGGACTATACTCTATAGTCGTATATGAGAACTTCTTATGACACAGATATTAATATCTTCCAGAGTTCTCATCAGCGGGCCATGTCCGGTCATATGCACCCCTACATATACCTATGTGTCGACTTTGATGCCGCGCATCTATGACCCCTCGAAACTTGGTCATAAGTCTCAACACAATCTAGTCTCAACAGGTTGTTGGTGTTCCAATTTCAACAACCTTCGACTATGGACACTTTGATTTATGTCACTTCGTTAAATATGGGGTTTCAGGATCAAGTCTACTCATGTACTTCGATGGCCCATATATAATGACATGAATCATTTTGGAACGATTATTTATATCACAGTTAAAATAATCCAGAAATCATTAGATTTCATAAACATAAAATATAATGTTTACATGAACCTTTCAAAACAACTAAGTAAAGCCCTTTACAAACTCCCACTGAAATTAAGACTACATCTTAATTTCACTCATCCTACAGCTACAGTCCGCGACTCGTGCTTAGGCATAAGGAGTGGCTTCGTTAATAGATTAGCAACGTTCTCATTCGATGAAACTTGCTTATTTACTTAACACCTCTGTCATTTATCTCACGAAATAGGTTATACCTATCCTCAAGGTGTTTGGACCTTTGATGTGCAGCTAGCCTCATCTATGCTGTGAATCACATCAAGTTCAGTGATGAACTCTTCTATCCAAACAACCTCTTTCGCCGCTTCTCAAGCTGCGAAATGTTCAGCTTAAGTCATGGAGTCAGCAACAGTGCCTTGCACCGCCAGTTAGACACAAGATATAGTCGGACTGTGACCAGGAATTATCTTTGTCTATTGGAAACTTGCCTTTCAGACTCTATCGACTTGTAGCACCTAACTTTCTCCGTAAATCAAGAACATATCCTAAGTATTCCTCAAATACTTCAGAATATTCTTTACGGCAATCCAGTGATTCTTTGCTGGATTTGACTGGTCTTTACTTGTCTTGCTTAGCATTAAAGCAACATCAAAACAAGTATGTGTCATGGCATACATGATAGATCCAATTGCCGTCGCATATGGAATCCTATCCATGCTTTCAAGCTCAGCAGATATCGCAGGACACTGTATCTTGCTTAATGAATTGCCATGTGACATTGGCATAAAGCCCTTCTTGGATTGCTGATTACGTGTAGGACTTTGTCAATTTAAGAATCCTGACTTTGTCCTACCAGCTCTTTTGGATCTCTATCTTTAGATCCAAAATTCAAGAACTACGTGGCTTTACCCATGTCAATCATACAATAACTCCCAAGCCAGTCCTTTACCGACTGCAGCATTGGGACGTTATATCCGAGAATCAGTATGTCATCGACATACACTATGAGAAATGCAATAATGCTCCCACTTATCTTTTAGTAAACGCACAGTTCCACTTCGTTCCTGTTCAAGTCAAAACCTTGACTACTTCAACAGAACGAAAATTCCAACTCCGATATGTTTGCTTCCATCCATGAATGGATCAATGAAGCTAACTTACACATAGTGTAATTTTATGGAGTCTGGGCTGACTTTCGCTTCTTTGAATTTCGCAGGTTCGTCGCTTTCAATGATCATAAGATCATGCGACTTTCAATGATCATCAGGTTCAACTAATGACGAGAAATCACTCTCGGATTAGCAACTGATTCATTCAGATCTGCGAACTTCAGGCTCTACAGGTGTAGATTCTACAGAAATCTGTAAATCCATCCGCAGCTCTTCCTCAACAGGTTGAGCAGCCTCCTGTATTTCTCGAATTTCTTCGAGTTACACTTTTACTCCCACTGTTCTTCTTGGAAAGTAACTTCCCTTCTTAGAAAACAGAATGGACGTGAAAGTAATCAAGCCTTGGTTTCCCTAGGACAACCAGCGAAGTAGCTCAACTACAAATACTCAGTAAAGACGAATTTGGATCATTTCCAATCCACATTTACGTGGTGTCTTTCAACTGATATTGGTGGAACTATTTTAGCGTAAACTTAGATATTTCTAGAGCGTTATTCTTAAAGAATATCATGGAAGATTCGTGTGACTCATCTTTAATCATTTCTAATAAGATCTGATTCTTTCTCACATAAACACCTCCAGGTTTTCAGGAGAAATGAGCTGTGAAACGATTTCACACTCTTTCAGATGATCACACAATCAATGACTTAAGTATTCTCACTCGTGATCTAATCCAGAGTCTTAATACTTCTGTCATTCAGATTCTATACTTCATTCTGGAACTCTTTCGACCATGTCAAAGAATTCCGACTTGTGTCTCATCAAATGAACACAGTCACACTCACTGAAGTAATCAGTAGAGACAATGAAGTACAGGAAATGTTCTCTGGCATTACTGCTTATCGGGCCACATACATGAGTATGTCCAATGTCCAATAAGTCTTTGGGCCTTTCTCTAGCTCGGCTAAGATGGGCCCTTTGTCTTTTGGTCCAGTAAGCAGAATTCAAGTCTCATAAGATATCCATTCAAATGAGCCCAAAAGTCCATAACTATGGGGTTTCTGAATCCGACTCACTCTATGTGACCAAAAACATTTATGCCAAGAAAAATCAGGTTTAATTCATCAGATTTAAACCAATTCGGTATTTATGTTACATTTAGGCACTCTTTGGTTTAAGATATAAAACCCATTCCTAGAATAGGGTGCTACAATTAACATTTCATTAAGATCAAAAGAACAAAACTTGTCTTTATCAAAATGAAAACATTCAAATTCTTTACAAGAAAATGAAAAACAACTCTGCTTAAAGCAGGTACATTGTAGCAATTACTTAATACAAAACCAAGCCTCAAAGGCATCTACAAGTGAAAACCCTACGGCTGAGGCAGCATCCCAAGCTCCTTCCAGACACGCAGTTCCACTTGCCCTTCCTTCAACGTTCTACTGTTGCTCAGGCTCTGCATATTATAACAAATATCAGTGCCACAACCAGTATCCAATACCTATAAGGTATAACTTGAAGTAATAACATGAATACCTGAGGAAGTAGTTTCATACATCAACTTCAACTCCTCATAATCTTCCATGAATTTAATGCAATCTCTTTTCCAATGCCCAGTCTCTTTACAGTAGCAGCACTTACCAACGTAAGAGGTATCTGACTCGGGCTCAGAAGACACACGCTTGCCATGATTCAAAATCTGGACAACTTTGTCTTCACCCTTGTCAGCTTTAGGTTTAGTAAACCTACCCTTCTCATTCATGAGATTGTACAGGGTACTCTTCACGTTTGGCTCAACTGTCTTGAGCATATCATGCAGTTCAGTCAACGTCTTTGTTAAGCCTTTCTTGATATAGTTCCTTACGAACTTATCATAGCTTGACGGCAGTGACTGCAAAATGATCTCAGTTGCCAATTCCTGGCTAACTGGATAATCCAGTTTCCTCAGGTTATCAACGTAACCCATCATTTTACTGACATGAGGACTTACTGGATGATCATTTGGTAGCTTGCAGCTAGTGAGAGATTTAACCAACTGGTATCTCTCCACTCTTACCTGCTCCTGAAATTTCAATTTCAGGCTGCTGATCATCTCTATTGGCGACTCCATGTTCTCATATTGCTTCAGCAAATTTGAGTCCATGGTAGCCAATATCAGACCACGCACATCTACCGCATCATTATAATGCTTATTCCAAGCATCATATACTGCATGAGTGGCATTGGACCCGATCCTCTCGGGGAGAGCTTTCTCAAGGACATAGTCCTTTCTCTCATGCCTGAGAACTAGCCTCAGGTTCCGCGACCAAGTCAAGAAATTTGATCCGTTCAGTTTGTCCATCTCAAGGACATACCGGATCGAGAAAGTGTTTTGATTGTTTGTGCTTGTCATAGCTGAAATTTAGAGATAAATAGAGTTTTAGTTATTTAGTTCATAAAAGAGCAATCTTAACAACTTATAAGAAAACTCGCATTGCATTCAAAATTTCTTTGTTTAACCTCATAAGAATACAATGATTCCGAGACCCATGTTCAGCTAAATCCAAAGTGGGCCACTGGCCGTCACCCGGAATTAGCTTTACTTGGTAAGCATACACACAGCTAGTTATAACCAATAACTCTCGGTTGTGAATTGGACCCGAGGCCCAAATTCACCAGATGTCTCAAGGCCCGGGACTCCCGATGGCCCAGTCAAGGAAACCAATCTCTTACAGCCAAATAATCACTAAAATCTGGGACTCCCAATGAAATTAGTGACTATATACTACTTTTCTTACGCGAAAACAGATACCTCACACTGTAAGCCATATCTGTAATCAAATAAGCGTTAAGTAGCTGACAAGATTGGAAAGACATCCAAGCTTGATATTGTTTTTGAGGATTTTTAAGTTTTATTTCCAAAAATAGAAGTTTACTATTTTGGGAAACTTTCTTATTTTAGAAACTTTCTAAATTTAGTAACTTACTAAAAATAGAAATTTCTAATTTAATATTTTTTTATAAATATTTTGGGTTGGGTCACAAATTATAGGCCCAATTCTTGGCCCAAGCCCATAGAATTCCAGCTGGCCCAATAATTTGACATAACCGATCCGGTTTATTAATTTTGGTCCAAGACCAAATTAACTATCAAAACCATCGGTTATTTACTAAACCAGACCAGCTCTAAATTATTTGGTCCAACCAAATCAAACTTAGACCAGCCTTCGGTTTAGGTTAAAATTCAATTTTATGAATTTAAATCCGGTTTAACCAGAAATAAAATTATTTCCAGCAAAACCGCGATTTGGGTTAACCGTTTGAACCACCAATTAAATTGGATCGGTTCAGTTAAATCCAAAACCGGGAAGAAACACCTAGTGTTTTAGCCAATTTGATTTAACTTGCGGTTTTAGGCTTTAAACACACAATCAACCGCCAATTAAATGGACCGGTTAAATCGGTGTGGTTTTGGGCAACGAACCGCGAAGCTCGGTTTAACCGATTGACTATTCGCGGGACGTATAATTTTAATGGGCCAAACAATCGGATCCTAGATCCAACTCGGCCCATTAACGCAATTGTGGGCCCATAATGCATCCGAGGCCCAATGATCCAACGGCGCATGTTGCGCATGCTCACGATCATAAGATCGATCATCGCAAGTGATCATCCTCGGTACAATGCATCATGGCCCGCGCACACGCTCGATCCATTTTGCCTCACGATCGATAACGCTCGATCTCGGCCAAGATCATGCGATCGTTTATCGCAGCAACACACGATCGGCACACAAACACATTAACGAAAGAGAGCTTAGGGTTTCATTAATAATTGGATGTAGCCGCAAGTTTTTAATCTCATTCAATTATTAATCGGATCACACGGCACACGCATCATGAGCACACGCCATGAGCACACGCCACACGCCTATGACCCATCATCCGATTGGTTGATCAAAAGCATGATCTATACACGATCACATGCTTTAATAATCGATCACAGGGTTGATCAAAAGCATTATCGATCGGTTAGGGTTTTAATAACCATCGACGGCACATTCTTTAAGATCAAAACCGAGACCATTAAGCAACAAGCGATTAGGGTTTTAATAACTTTAATCAATTTTGATTCTCAATTGATTCAAAAACTATTAAACAACCTATGATCCAATTTCACAAGAAACTAATAACCTGGGCTCTGATACCACTGAAGGATTATGGGTGTTTTCCAAGGTTTAATTCTCAATTACAACCTAACACAAATCCTTAAACAGATCTAGGTTCTTGCAAAACGAATCATAAAACCAACCTGTGACATTACCTTTTGCAGCGGATTAGAGATGGTAATGACAAGATCAGATTAGAGCTGATGAGAATCGGCTCCTCCTCAAGTATCCACACTCTTACAAGCAAGGGACGGTTGCTAGACCAAAGAGATGGAAGAATCAGAGAGAGAGATTTCAGAGAGAGAGAGGGCGCGGCCAAGGAAGAAAAATCGCAGGAAGCATGCCTTCCTTAGGGTTTTCTAATTCTCTTATATCTCATTAATGGGCCCAAGTCATTAGACTAATGGCTCATTAATCTATTGGGCCCAAAACACAAATCAGACAAAAAGCCTGTATTTTGTCTGGCCCAAAACTCTGATCCAATACAGTAAATGCCATTGCATCTTACCGTATTATTTCCATTTAACTTTCCCGTTAGCTATGGTGTGTGACCCTTCGGGATCATACAATACTGGTAATAAGTCCTAAACTTATAGATCATGAGCGGACTCTAGCAAGCCATCATGATCACCCAGTATTTATGACTTATGTCTGATCTCGACACTTATCATACTTTCTAGAGATAGTACGGTAGATTTCAGGACATTCCCAACAGGAAAGTGATCCTTCCTAGTCGCAGCATTTAGCTTCATGTAATCAATGCACATCCTGTGTCCAGTCACATTTCTTGTAAGAATCAGCTCATTCTTCTCATTTTTAACCACTATAACACCTCCTTTCATAGGCACAATATGTACTGGACTGACCCAATCACTGTCAAAGATAAGATAGATGATTCCAGCTTCCAGCAGTTTCGGAATATCCTTCTTCACCATTTCCTTCAGATTCGGATTCAGTCTCCTTTGATTCTCAATTGATGACTTTGTATCATCCTCAAGATGTATCCAATGCTTGCACAAATCCGAAGAGATACCTGAAATGTCATCAAGAGAATAGCCAAGAGCTTTACGATACTTGTGCATCTTGCTTAGCAGTAAGGAGTCTTTGTGTTGTTTAAGGAAGCATTTATAATCACTGGATATGTTGAACTAGGTCCAAGAAATGCATAACTTAGCCCAGATGGAAGTTTTTTCAATTCGATTTTTGGAGCTTTTTCCTCTGTCCAGTCGGCTGCGATGTGCGTCGATCGATTTGTCTGGTGCGTCGATCGATGCAGTTGTTCATTCTGCACTTTCAATTGCATAACTTGCTCTGTTGAATCCATCAACCTAGCATAACAAATAGAATACTCGTCCTCTATATGCTTTGTTTCCTTTACTGAGCTTAGCAGAGCTCTCTCAACGGATCCTCAGCTTGTGTCCTCTGAAAGAATTCCTCTATCAAATCACTGAGAGTATCCACATAGAAGGTCTGTCCGTCGATGGTTGGTCTCTTCACCAGCTTATCCATATCAAAACTCATCTTTAGATCACCCACATTCAGAATGATTGTTCCCCTCTTACAGTCAATCATCGCACCAGCAATAGCCAAGAAGGGTCTACCCAAGATAAATAGATCATTCGGTTCCTCTCCATACTTCAGAACCACAAAGTCAGTAGGGATCACACACTTACCAATACTGATTGGCACATCCTCCAACACTCCTCTTGGAATCATGACAGTCCTATTAGCTAGAACCAATGAGATTCTAGTAGGCATGAAATCTGTCATTCCGAGCTTCTTAGCAACAGAGAATGGCATAAGGTTTACACTTGAACCAAGATCACACAATGACCTCTCAAATCTATCTTTGTAGATAGAACAATCCAACACAAAACTCTCTGAATTTTTCAGTTTCTCAGGAATCCTGTATTGAATCATTTCACTTCATACCTCTGAGATCATTAGTACACCTTCCTCATCAGTCTTGTTACCAGAAAGCATGTCCTTGAGATATCTCTTCATCACATGAGTAGTCTTAAGAGCATCAATCAAAGGCAATTCAATCAACACATTGCTCATCATCTCTTTGCAATTAGCCAGATGTAGCTCGTACTTGACTTCCTTGTGTTCTTAGGGAAAAGAACCTTAGGCTTATAGACTCTTTCATCAGCAATCTGTAGCTTTTCTGCATTCACATTATGTGCATGGCCATTGCGTCGATCGACGCTAGGGGTGCGCCGGTCGATGCTTGGCTCAGGTGTGTCGACATTGGTCTAGAATCCTTGGTTTACGTCTTGCGTCAACCGATGCTGGAGTGCATCGGTCGGCGCACTCTGCAATCCGAGAATTTCATCTTCCATCTCTTCAATTTCAATGATTTCTTCCAAGCTCAGCCTTTTTATTGTAGGAACGATCTCCTTACCACTCCTCAATGTAATTGCATTACATTGGTACTTCAGACTAGCATATGTTCGTCCAGGGAGAGTTCCGTCTTGCTTCTTTGCAGACCCAACAGTATGTGCAACCTGAATATCCAGTTTCTTGACATGAGAGCTCAAAGCATCAATATTTCCATTCAGATCCAAGTACAGAGCATCGATCTTCCCATTAGAGTCCATTGTACTCTTCTGCTGTCCTTCCAGAAGCTGCTCCAAGATACCCAGCATCTTATCAGACTGCTCTTTTTGAGAAGGAGCAGGTTGATAGGATGAAGATCCATAGTTCCTAGTGAAGCTACTAGTGTTGTTCCCAAAACTGTTGTTACTCTAAAATGGCTTCTAGTACTAAGGCTTAGGAGTGAAACCAGAAGAGTTTTGATTACCTATGAAGGTACTCTTCTGACACATTCCATTGTAGCCACTTCTGCCTTGTTGATTCCCAAATATGTTACCCTGAAAACAAGTTCCACCAATATAGTTCACATCCTCTTCATCACCACACTCCTCAACATCAAATACCTCAACATCCTGAGAAAAATGGACATTCTTATTCCCAAGTAGAAGGCTGTGTAGACAGAATCAATTTTATTCTTCATCTCTGCTATCTGCGAGCTATCAACCTTTCCACCTGATTTCTTCCTCTCCAAATCAGCATTTTTAGTGCTATTGATATACACCAAGTTCTCAATCAGCTCATTTGTTTTCTCTGGAGATTTAGTATTGAAGTTTCCATTGCTAGCAGCATCCAAAGCCATCTGATATCACAAATCAACACCTCTGAAGAAAATTTCCAGCAGTTGAACTTCAGAGAAACCATGATCAGGGTAATCTCACTGGTACATCTTAAACCTCACCTACACGGCTTTAAGAGGCTTTGTAGGTCTCTGTTTGAACTGTAGAATATCCTCTCTCAGCTGATCAGATCTAGCATCATAATAAAAGTGTCTAAGGAACTTCCTTTTAACTGCATCCCAAGTAGTCAGAATCCCAGGTGGAATCTGCTTCATCCAATTTGCAGCTTCTCCTCCAAGAGAGTGTTCTAAAAGCTTACAGTGCAGGAAGTCATATCTCACTTCATTGTGCTTCATCCATGTGACCAATGACTCAAACTTCTCAATATGATCCATATGGTGCTCATGTGGGAGTCCATGAAAGAGATGTTGTCCCAAAGAGTATAGTAGGAAGTCTTCAGCTGGAAATCATTTCTCTGGATGGGAGGAGGTACAATCGCAGATCTGTTAGCATATAACTCATCAGGCTTGTTGTAATCTGCAGGAGTCCTCCCATTATGCGCACTAGGCGGCGAATTAGGTGGTGGATTAGCTTGTCCATTAGCTTCTTGTGCTCCTCCACCTAGTCCATTTCCTCCAGCTACAACATGTTGTTGCACTGGTTGAACAATGACATTTCCATTTGCATAAAGACTCTGGCCCTGATCATTGTAGACATTGTTCTTCGTATCCCTCAGAACACCTTGTTCATCTTGAATCAAAATCACAGCATTAGGATGAAACATTCTCATTGGTTTCTGAGGTTTCTTGTTTGTTTTTTCTAGCCTTGCAAGCTCCTCAAGTCTGAGATTCACGAGCTCTTTTTCTGGCTAGCTTCTGAGTGCACGATTAGGCATGCACTCATTCTCGGCAGATGCGTCGATCGATGCATGTACAGGACCGTGTCGATCGTTTCAGTTCGTGGGTGCGTCGCGATGCTAAAGAGTAATGGTCGATGCACTTCGTCTTCTCGCAAACCTGACATGCAATAAACAAAACAAAAAGGAAAAATTAGTAACTAAAACGAAAAGCCAAGTCTAAACTCTAAAATCAAATATATCGAAGACTCAAAAGAGTCCCCGGCAACGACGCCAAAAACTTGATATGCATCAAATTTTATGTCCCTAAGTTACACTGCAAGTGCACATGCAAATGTAGTATATAGGGGTCGAACCACATAGACTTAAGAATCTTACGATAGACCATCAAGCGTCAAGTTAAGCTAAGCAACAACAGTCAATAAGCAATAAATTAAAAAGCAGTAAACGGATCAGTAGACGGTGTGTGGTTATCAAATACTAAAGGCGCTAGGTCAAGTGAATTCTCAAGAAATCAGGTCATGCATATTAACAATCAGTCAAGCTCGAAATAAGTACCGTTCTAGAACTCAAACACGGATGTAAAACTAACCAACTTTCGTTGAGAGAATTCACTAAGTATAAACCCCAGAAATCCGAATTTCTTTGCAATTCCTAACAGATTAAACTAGCCCTAAGTGCAGGTTCGATTTGTTCACAAATTAGCTAAACCAAATTTCTTTGCAGATTACTAACTTGCTCAACCTAAATAAATCAGATTCCAAATTACACTTTCGTGTCAATTTAAAAACCTAAGATCTAGATTGCAATTGATCAGGCTAGAAACTTCTTTAAGAACAATTCAGGTTAAGAACTAAGAGGTTATGAATTTCTTAATTGATTAAATCAATCTAACATTCCATAAAAACCCTATGAGAATCCCAAAACCTAACAATGAATCTACTTAGACATATTGAATGAAACATACAACATAGATTGAATAGATTTCATTAAAGAAGAGCAGAGAATAGAAAAGAGGTTCGAAATCTTCTCCATAAGCAGGTGAAGGTTCTGATCAGCCTCAAATCTCTAAAACTCTCTCTAGCCAAAGTAATGAAAAACGCAACAAGAATAAAACTCCAAATCCTAATATAAAGTGTATAACACGTCCTCGGTCTTCTTTGTAAATATTAGAACTTCTGGGCTAAACCTACAATCCTTCAAAACTTCATCAATTCGCTGGCATATAAGAATTTGGAGGCCACGTCGACCGATGCAGAGGTGCGTCGGTCGATGCTCAGGTCGAACATACACTCTGATCTTCTCATCACGGCTTCAGCTCAAATCTTTGCCCAAAAAGCTCCATAATCTTCTGAAGTCCTCCAAACGTGTGCAAACCTACAAAACACCTGAAAAGACTCGAAAGACACTACAAAAAATTTGAATATATACTTATATCATGGCTTAAAACACCTAAAAACCATGATATATCAATGAAGAAACAAAAAATTCACATATGAATCGAGTGTTAAATAATCGAATTGTTAGAGAGAATATACGTAATATATTCTCATAAGATTATGATAAGTCATATCTTTATATTAATTGAGAAGTACTTTTGGTCTTATATTCACTCTCAAATTGGTTGATTACTAATTTGTCATTAATGAAATTAGGCTAATTTCTGAGTTAACCTTAATTTAAATTGGTAAATTTAATATGTTTTTTTATAATTTTATCATGGAGATATACATAACATTGGATACAAAAAATGATAAATATGAAATAATTATGAATTTTTAAAAAATTTTACTTTGGAGATATATTTATGAAATTTTGAAAAATATGATAAATATGAAAAAGTTTATGAAGATCACAATAAGAATGACTGTTGGGAGATCATAAGCTTTCCCAAGTGGTGGAACGAACACCGTCAAGGAAGAGGCAGGGGAAGAGGACGAGGTCGTTCTCAGGCCCACTCAAACTCCACAACATAACTGTAAAGTAGAGCATAAGCACATACACGTACTTAATGTTGCGCTTCTCTCATGGTCTAGGACAATCCTCCGATCAGGTTTTGGGGGGGGATTGTAATAACATATGCACATATTATAAATCGCACACCCTCTAGTTTGCTTCCAGGAATAACACCTTATGAATGTCTCTATGTAAGATCTCCATCGTATGAAGACTTTAAGATATTTGGTTGCCTATACTTTGCTAACAAGATGTCCCATGATAAACAAATTCAAAGCAAGGAGTAGAAGCTGTATATTTTTCGGCCTTGAAACAAATGAGTTTTTTGTATCGCAAGATGTTTTTTTGAAGAGACCACGTATCCGTATTCAATGGCGGTGTCGATTCATGAGATTCCAAAAGAGACCACTATCCCCCTATTGTTGGTACAGTAGACGACTTTGAAATAATGGAAGAACGGGGAGAGAAGTAGAAGAAGAAACAGTAGAAATGGCGCAACCTAAAGTGGATACAAAACAAGGTGCAGTGCTGATATTTGATGAGATTTCTGAGGTTGTCTCAATTTCTGAACATCCGACGAGTGATCTTGAGTTAGGAAGGGGACTCGCATTCCTAATCCGTCTGTAAAACTGAGTGACTACATCGCCTACAATGCGCAATGTCTTCTTGATAAACATTCACCATCCCATACCATTCCCCCCGTTCTAGCTAGCCTTCAGTCTTCGTCCTCGGAAACAGTCTAAGGTAACACTTTTAAACCTCTTGTTTGTTAATCAAACTTTTGTGAAAAGATATAGCCAATATGGATACTTATGTGTTATTTCATCTACTGTTCTAGTTTCGTAATTGAAAACACATTATACCGACGATATATTCACTAAATAATGGTGGTTAGAAGTAGTTTCAAATTAATTCTTGCAAGTTGAAAGACTCAGAACATTGATGAGTCTTCCAACTAAGATTATAACAATTAAGGCATTTTCAGCTTTTTACTTAGATTAACTAGAGAATTGTCTTCTATATCGATTGTAATATTTTTTATCATGTGTAAATCATTTCAGTGTCTAATTCTTAGAGTTCTAGTCATTTTAAAAATTTTCCAATATATTTTAGTATATATTTAAAGGAGTTAAGTATGTATTTAGTGGAAGAGATATGTGAAGAGCGAAAATACAATGATAAGACATAATTCTGAGATAATTTTGAAAACAATTTGTGCATTTGAACAATTTTATAAATATTAAATAGAAAGCGTTATTAGATTAATGATTTATAACAAATTATTTGTATTTATAATGCTTAAGAAAATAAATGATAGCATTTGTATAAAATTTCATACGTATACGTAGATTCTAAAAATTGATGTTATATTTTAGATTTTGTTATTAAAAATCTATTGAATTCATATAAAATAAAATTACAAATAACTTTATTATTATTTATATTTGTAAACATTTGACCAACAGATAAGAGATTAATGTATATATATATACTATTAAAACATGTGACCATTTTTAAAAATAACCTTGGATTTACGTGGAATATTACAGATTGTGCCACTGCTTTTATTTGATTTTTTGGAAATTCATTAAGGGTATTTTCGTATTAAATAAATTTTGACTATATGTGGGCAATAAGAAACATTCTTAACTAATGTTTTTGTTCCAAAAAATATTTATAATATTTTTTAATATCTTTTGTTTTTTAATATATATATATATATATATATATAAAATATTTATATTTTGATTTCTTAAGAATTTTTTTGATTTTTTAATATTTAATGATTTCGAATTTTTATTATATTTATTATAAAATAATTTTAATTATATTTTAATATAAATATTCTCTAAGTTCTTATTGAAATATTAATATATATTTATATTATGAAAAAGTTTACAAAATATTATTAACTTCTTGATTTTTAAGAAGGATAATTTCTAAATGCATATTTATTATTAAAATTTATTAGTAAAATTTAATAATAAAATTTTAATTACATTTAAATCTATTAAATTGACATAAAAATCTTTATATTTAGACCATTGTAAAACATTAAACATATTGAAAATAGATTAAACAATTTCAATTATCTATACTATTAAAAATAAAATTTGACTAATAGAAGACGGGTTTAAAATATGTATTAACTATTTCAATTGTTATATTCTTAATTTGATAAAATATTAAAATTATTCAATACATATATTATTGAAATATATGATAAGTTTGATTTAGTTAATGTTTTTAAGATGACTGTTTTTAAAAGGATTGTTTTCTCAATTTTTCAAAATAATTACACTACTATAAAATGTGTTGAAATATAAATTAATTTTTTCATTTTAAAATTATTTTAAAAGATTTATATTCATTGGAAGACAAGTTAAAAAGATGAATTAACTAATTTTAATTATAAAACATTAAAATGAACTTAAATTAATCTAAAATGTAAAATGAACGGGTTATCATATATTAGTTACATTTTGATTTATAAAATAAACATATAAATCTTTATATTTAGACCATTATTAAACGGGTCAAAAAATAGATGAACCAATTTACATTATATATACTATTAAAAACAAAATATGTCTACTAGAATACGTGATAATAATATGTGTTAGTCAATTTCAACTGATATTTGTTAATTTTATAAAATATTAAAATTATTTATAAATTCATAAACACGCATTAAATATATATTATTTTAAACAAATAAATATATATAATTAAATCGAAAAATTGCATATTGAATCTAACAACTTATATATTAATAAGATTAAGTTTTATATAAATATTATTGGTTTTATTAATTGTTTATTAGTGAAATCACGGATTAAACTAAGTTAGAATTAATTTAAATACAAAAATTGTCCAATGAATTATATCTATACCTTACAGTAATAAAGTAAACTAAACATGTACTAAAAGTAACAATAATCTACAACTACTAAAATTATAAGTTAAAAATATCAAAGCAAAAACAAAATTTATTTAAAAAAAAATTCTAACATTTAGCACAATATTATCATATTTTCACTTAATAATTAATATATATTAGATTGAGTAGGTAACAAATTTAATTTTTAAAAATATAAATTTAAAATATAAAATATTTTTTTATAGAAAACATAATCGACGTTCTATTAGCGCCGCTCAAGATATAGTATACTGATTAATTAAGACCGTGGACTGTGTTAAAGTATGAATCGACCGATATACCTTTGTTCCTATGAATGTCATGCAGAGGCATACCTTTTATTCTTTTAGATTCATCACTTTGTAAGTTACATTGTTCTTTTTAAAATAGAGAAAACTACCAAAAAAACCATGAACTTTCAAAACAAAGCCAATAAAAACCTGAACTTTAACTTGAGCCATTTTAACTTTCAATTTTCAAATATTGGCCATTTTAATCTCTATTTTCTGTTGACTAAGTCTTTTTAAATATACAATAAATTAATCTTTTAAGTCACTGAAAGAACATTAACGTCTGTTAACTTTTCAACGTTTTCCTTATTGGTTAATTCAGAAAAAACTTAGCATCAATGACTTTAATTTGGCTTTATTGACTTCATTTGGTATTTTTGGATTGAAAAAGAGAAGAACAAGCGTACAATCTCAACATAAAGATAAAGAAATAATCATGGCATAAATATGTTTTAGCACTCTAGTTCAAACAAACCAAACACAGAACAACTTCAAATCTTTAAAAATAAGTTCAACATTTAAGACACATGAATGATAAATAGGTTTTTTGAGCAAATAAACGTAAATAAGTCTGACGATAGAAAAAACAGAGATTGTCAAGTTACTAAATTTATCAAGATCACAATCGGGGTTGAGATGTTTCTTGAGAGAGTCCTTGTGAGAGTTCTTGTGGTTGAGAGGGTTGTCCCTACAAATTACATTACATTAGTTTAAAAACAAAAACATAATCCTTTTAGCAGAAGTAATTAAATAATTAGACCATACCCAATTCTCTTTTCTTGGTCGACCTCTTGGCCTTTTTGCCGCATTCTCAACTCTTTCATTAGGACATGTTGTTTTGTTATGACCTTCTTCTCGACAGTTCGAACACGTGATGATACGTTTTTCCCGTGTTAACTTGTTCTTGTTGGAAGAAGATGAAGATTCATTCAAACTTTTCCTCCTATCATGATTACTTGGTCTTCCACGATTTCCTACTCTAAATGGTGGTGGCAAGACTCCTAACCTATTTAATCTAGGCCAAAATTTCATACCTTGGACAGGTTTGATTCCACGACTATATGTTTGTTGCCACTTTTGTGTTGTGTAATAATCAACAACATAATCACCAAACCTATCCTTTTTTGCTATTATCACACATGCAGCATGTATACAAGGAATTCCTGTTAGCTGCCATTTTAGACACCCACATGTTCTCAAGTTCATGTCCACAGTGTGACCAACACCATAATGATCAATCTCATGCAAGTTTCCACAAGCAATGTACCTTCTGCAATCTTTGGACTTTTCCTTAGTTAGTTCAATCTCAGTATGCGCTCTCTTAGTAAACTTTGTCTTCAGCCTACTAGCAATAATAGCCCTCTTTGCATTACGAACCATACATTGCCTCCTAATATCCTCTAACAAGTCAAGTAGTGGCTTTTTCCTTGCTTCCCTAATGGTTTTATTGAAAGACTCACTGAGATTGTTCAGGTTGTCATTGCAACATGATCCTAGCCTAAAAAATGCCCTAGACCATGTTGTAGGGGTTTGTAGTAGAAGAGTGTCATACGCACCTTTGTTGTAGTTCTTCAATGCTTGTAAAGCATCCTCATAATCCCCTTTGGTGTAGCAGCGTGCTATTTTCCAGAACATACGCTCTAGTTCAGGATCCTTTCTATCTCTCTTCCAGTTTGACAATATGTGTCTTGCACACATACGGTGTTCAGCTTCTGGTAATTCATTTTTAACAGCATTCACCAACCCCTACATATGTAAGTAAACATTTTTAGTTATCTTATCTAAGAAAGCATAATCAAATAAGCATACCTAACCTTCTGCTTGTCTGATATGATGGTGAATTTGGCTCCATCTTGTAGTCTCAGATCTTCCTTCAAGTGTTTAACAAACCACTCCCAGTTTGTGTTATTCTCCACCTCAACCACAGCCCAAGCTATTGGAACTATCCTATTGTCACCATCTCTTCCAACAGCAGCTAACAAATGTCCTTTTATATCCCATTTTAGAAAAGCACCATCTAAACCTATGATGGGTCTACATGTTTCAATCCAAGACTCTCTCTGAGCTTCAAAACACATGTAGAGACGGTCAAACCTCTGTTTGCTATGTATAAATGGCCCTGGAATAGTCTCAATTTCCATTGTGGAGAATGGATTAGATTTGAGGATCTCTGCTTGGTAGTCCCAAATACGATCAAAATGAGCTTCATGGCTGACTTTTCTTTCTCTGTAAAGTTTAGACTTAGCTTTCCCACATTGTTCCTCAGTCACTGTCAGATTATATTCTCTCTTTATCTCATCAGCCATCTCTTTCCTGGTGAACTTTGGATTCAGTCTTAATCTTTCTTCAAAGAGCATAGCAATTGAAGATGGCTTCAACATCTTTGAATACCCAGACCTTATGCAAGTATGATCATTCACAAATACCTTAACTTGCAACTTATGTCTTCTCTTTTCATAGGAGCAATAAATTCTCCAAGGACACTTAGACTCTACATCAGAGCACTTTGCACCAAGTTGCTTAGCACATGACTTGTAAAGCTTGATATCATACTTTGTTCTGAGAGAATACCTAAGAAGAGCGACTTTGAAATCCGACGCACATCCATATGTTTTCCCCAAAAACAGAAGCTCATCACTGCCTAGTGTATTTGCAATCTCTTCCCTACGCTCCATCTCATCTTCATCTTCATCAGATGACAATGGATCTGGGATATTATCATCATCCCAAATGTCATCACCACTGTCCCCATCATTATCATCCACCTCATTTCTTGCAACATCTCCAAACTGATCTCTTAAGTCTCGGATAACTTCTTCTTCGACACCTATACCATTCTGCTCAATCTCATTCTCAAAATCATCATCAGCATCATCCACAACTACCTCACAGTCATCTCCTCCACCATTCTCCTCAACCTCATTTTGTTCCTCAACTCTATCACTTGATCCAGCAGTATAACGAACACGACAAAACTGCTTTATCCTAGCCATCACTAAAAATCTTAACCCGAACCTGATCAGTAGCTCTTGTCGTTGTCGGAGAAGCGTTTTCGTCGTCGGAGAACCAGTTGTCTTTGTGGTCGGAGACATCGTCCTCAGAGAAGAGTTGTAGCCGTCTTTGAAGAAGATGACAATTAAAGATTATGGAGATTTTGGGAATTTAGGGAATTAGGTTTGGACGTTTACTTATGTTAAACCTTTTCTAATTACACATGATGTCGTCAAGTTACGGACGTTTACTTTTCAATTGCTTCTAAGGATTGTTTTTCTTTGTGTATTAAAAAAGCTCAGTCAACAGAAAATAGAGATTAAAATGGCCAATATTTGAAAATTGAAAGTTAAAATGGCTCAAGTTAAAGTTCAGGTTTTTATTGGCTTTGTTTTGAAAGTTCATGGTTTTTTTGGCAGTTTTCTCTTTTAAAATATATATATTGAAAGAGAAAAATATTATTCGAGCTCACAAGTCACACCTGCGAAACAATGATGCGAAATGTGGGATAGAAAATGGACCAGAAACGAACTCAAACAAATTCAACATAAGTTATGAGTCAAACGAAATGCCAACAAATCCCCCTAACTAAACATTTTCATAGATGAATCGAAGCAAAAAAAAAAAAAAAAAAGCCTAAGGCTTGTACCAAAAGGTCAAGAGCCTCATCTGACTTTGACTGCCTCTACTTCATAGACTAGCCACGCATTTTTAGGCACATCTTCTTTCTTCAACCCTTCCTCTGAGTACCTGTGTTTATCACATCCAAACCAAAACAGAGGTTATGGTTATGATGATCATCTAGACATGCTCAGACAAAAAACAACCATTATGACATACCCGAGAGATGGTGGAATAATGAGTCTTCTCTTATCACCAACTCTCATCCCTGACAATTACATTCATCCATTTTCATTACAACAAAAGATACTACTAAACTTTCAATTTAAATAACCTAATAGTTTAAACACTACATACCTTCAACACCAATGCTGAGACCTTTTATGACTTTTTCTCCACCTGCAAACAATAATGGTAGAAAAAGTAAAACAAAAGCATGTGTTTGAGGATGAGAAGGAAGATTTTTACCTATGCGAAATCTTAATGGAGCTTCTTTCGAGTTTGATTCAATCAATTTCCTGCTGTCTTTTAACTTGGCGGTATAGAGTATGCTGACCTGAAACAACCGCCAATGATTTCTAAGAAACCGGACTTGAGACAGAATCTAGATTATATTACTCTTACCTTTTTCCCTTGAGCAGCTACTTTCCCATCTACGTTTCCTTTTGTAATCTCTTCAATTGTCACTTCATCTGGTTCTGGTAGTTTCTCCGTACCAACTTGTGTGTTCCTATTCATTACAGAGAACAAAAGAGACAAGTCTTTAGCACAAGTTTTTCATAGGCTAAAAATGTAAGTAAGATATGGACTCACTTGTCTAGAGCTTGTTTCTTCCTCGCTCTAGTTTCCTCTTTCCTATCCTTTTTCCTCTTTTTGTTTGATGATTCGATTGCCCTGTCATCATCATCATCATCATGTGAGTGACATGGTAAATGTTAGCTAGAAAGTGACATGGTAATACCACTTACTTGTCAGTCGCTGGCTTTTGATTTTCAGGCATATTTTTGCCCTCCTCGTCATCTACAACGCTACTCGATGGTTTATCCTTCCTGCATAATTATGTTTATAATAAAAGGTTTAAATCTTTAAAAGATCTGTAGGTGAGTGAAGCTTTCTTACTTTTTATCCAGAGTCTTCTTGTCGGTAGCTTCTGATGTCTTCTTTTCACACTTCTCACCGTTTTCCAAAGCCTTTGACCTCGTGACCCTAACCTCTGAAGTTGGGATCTTTTCTACGGAATCCTCATTGGCATCAGATTCTGAATCAGGGACCTGAAACTTCTTCTTCATTAGTCTTCCGCCTTTTTTACTTTTTTTCTTTTCCTTTTTAGCTGCTCTCTCCTTAATAGTTACTGAATATGAGACCAAGGACTATCAATCAATAAATGGAAGTACACTACCAGGAAGAAACACTGTCAACTCCCAAACTAATTTCATATAAAAAAATATTGTGAGATGCAGATCAACACAAGTACTGCTTTCTCCACCAAAAGACACTAGTACACAGAGAGTCAAACTAAACGAAAATTGCAAAACAACACTCATGTAGCAGATGAAAATGTTATGTATGTTCAAGTGCAGCAAAGTAATAAAGCTAGACTACTCTCAGTGTCTAGATAACAACTAAAAATTCAAGTCTAAATTCACAAAGCAAAGATAACATAACAATAAAAGTCAGTAAAAGAAACAAGATAAGAAATGGCATACTTTCATCATCATCATCAGTACTAGAGATGTGTGAACTGCGATCATCGTCATTTATGAAACTGTCGCTGTAGTCATAATCATCACTGCTACCTTTCTCCACGTCTGTGTCAACAATGTCTTCTCCAAATGACTCCCTTTTTTCAGTTCAAGTCAAGGAAACAAACAGATAACAATAATTCCATATTCTAAATATCACTAAAGAAAAAGGATACGATTCGTCATCATGTAGCCTAAAAGCTGTACTACCCCTTCCTAGGAAGTAGCCAGTGAGGTGAACACTCAGAGGTCCGAGTACGGAGAAGATAACATCCTCAGCTTCTTCAAACTCAATATTCAGTTGACAAGAATCAACCTTTTGAGGAGATAAGCCACATAAGAAGAGTGGACTTTTGTTCCCAACAATACACTGAAGAATACTTCTGGTTGTTGTTGCATTACCAATCCCCAGTGTGGCCTAAATCCCCAAAACAAAGAAGCAAAGATTAGCCAAGTAACAACAACTATATGATAATTTAGGGTAGGAATTGAGGTTTAAGACCTGGGAAAGGTGAAGTCTTTTGATTTGTGTTGCATCAGTAGCCTTAAGAGTGAAATGCTTTCCTGGCTTCACTTCAACTCCTGCAAACATACGAATCGTCGGAAACAAAAATATTAATTTGTCTATTTGTTTTGAGAATCAAGGAAACGAAACGGATGAACCCACCCCAGAAAGCCATTGAATTCGATCAACAGAATGAAAGAAAAACCTAGAAGCCGACACTTTTGGCGAGGGTTTTATTATTGGCGAGGGTTTTCGCTGGCCAGGGTTTATTTTTGCCGCCTTTATTTATTTGGGGTCTTTTTTTATTGGCAAAGAAAATAGTTGAAAAACGCTTCGATCGTAGAAAAATCAATTTAAATTGATTACTAGTAGTAATGGTAATAAAGTCAAATTTCGTAAAACATGAAAAATCTGTATAGGTATGTTAGTTTTTCTTTTGTTCCTTTCAGCCTAGTTTCTCATTATTCAATTTGGTTCATCTTTGATTTGAATAAGTGAATCTAGAGTTGGGCAAAGTAACCGAACCCGAAGAACCGAATCGGATTCGCACTGAAAAAGTCGGTATCGGTTCGGGTTCAGATCCAACAAAATAACCGATTGGATGCCAAGTGCAAGTTACTTTGGATATCGTTTCAGTTTGGGTAATACCCGATATCTAATTGGGTACCTGAGTTAATCCGAATTATACAAATAACTCTACTACATTACTAGTTCACTTCTTGAAATTTATTTTAATAATTTTTAATATTATATAAAAATGATAAGGAGATATTCATTTATAAATATTAAATTATATTACTATTTAATTACCTATATAAATTAGTATTATCTGGGGTGAGATGTTTTCGGATTTTTCTCAAGTTTTGTTTCATAATTTATGGGTTTTCCGGGTTATTCACGTTTTACTCTGACTTTTTCGGTTTTTCGATTTTTCCGGGTTTTTCTGGTTTTTAAAGTTATATTGAGTATTTTGTTACAGAAGAATCGAACCCGATTGATACCCGAAAATATTTCGGATTTATTCGAATTTTAAATTAGAGTATAGAACCGATCCGAACCCAACATGATCTGAACCGGTTCCAACCGACTTTTGTAAAATACTAATTGGAGCTAATATGCATAAGACCAAAATATTCCAAAACTGAATGAATGGAACCGAACACCTGTTGGGTATCTGAATGCCCAATGCTAAATGAATCGATAAAAATTCCCCTAAGAAATCTTTCTCAGTATTTGTTATAAATCCTTATCAATTGAAAAAATTAGTGAATCAAAATTAAATTTAAAATTATGAACAAACATAGTGAACCATAAATGATTTTTTTTTGTCAACAACAAACTCATTTTATTAATTAAAACAAGACAAGAATTCAAGCTCTTGAAAATGTTTCTTACCTAAAGAATCAACTAACACATTAGCTGTTCTTTGAATAAAATAAAATCAATCAAGAGAAAATCAAGCGCAATTGTATAGATATATGCAAGATAATTAGAGATGTCTACTCTTTCTCCCATTGTGATCTTCACACCCTCCGTGCACGCGCGTGGATTCACTTGTAGAATTTGTTTATTAAACTGTTCCTATGCTAGTCCTGGCGATGCCAATCCAAATTATAGGTATCCTTTTTGCAGTGTCTTTTGGATTCGTACGGAGCTCATCTTTCTTACTTTGTATTGTTAGCTATTGATGTCGAAGATAGTCGGTTTGTTCTTGAGTTTCTATCATGAAATTGGATAGTAAATAAAGGATTACGGAATTAGTTTCTAATTTTGTAGAGGGAATTTTTTGTTTGGTCGAAATTTGTAGAGGGAATTAAAAATTTAGCTATCAAAGAAAGGGGGGAAGAAAAAGTTTAGGTAAAACAGCCCGGTAAAAAATATTAAAAATTTAGTTTAGTTACCATACTAAACTCTAAACGTCTCAAATACCCTAAGATTTCACTTAGTATAAATAAAGTAATAACTTCTACCATGTTTACCCTAAAAGCTTAGCCGTCTCCATTTTTCTTTATCCGCATCTAGGGATTTCAAAGTCTATTCTATGTGTCTATAATCCTCTGTTTGAAAAAATTTCTCTAGTTTGACTCAGCTCACATTTTCTCCTTCATATTGGATACACGTTTATTTTTGTTATTGAATCAATTGTTTTGCTAGTTAGAATTGCCAGTCAATTGATTTTTGCTAGTTTGGGAGATTAATCAAATGTATATGAAAAGTGAGTTTTGGAGATCAATCGATTATTTTCTTACGATTTATACCTTGTCCTATCCTTCCTTGACTCATCCTCTTTTAATTTGTCAATTATAGATGAGGCCTCCAATCTTTGTAGGTGGACGTTTGTATGGGAGAGGATCAACTTACCAAGCTGGTTTTGAAAGCTAAATTGGCTTTTCGTTTTATAAGATATCTATGTTAAAGTAATTATCATCTATAAGGATAGAAAGTTAAATTGGGTTTTCGTTTTGTAAGAACAAGTTTTCTAATTGACAAGAAACTCAAACTTTGCTTGTGTTTTCCTTGTAGATTGCTGGAATATCAAAACAAGGTCATGTATTTGGACTTGGATCACTGCAAAGTGGGGTTTCCATGTCTTTATATGGTTCGTGTGCTTTGCCACAAAATACTGAAGAAGTGGGAACCTTAGCTAGCCGAGTGAAAGAAATTGAAACTGAATTGAAGAAATCTCAGGATGATAATGCTCTTTCCAGAAATGATTCGAAACCGTGGAGAAGCTTGTCGAGAATCTGTTTGCCTAGAATGTCTTAGCCACAACAACTACATCTGCTTCTAATCCATCATGAACTTCTGCTTCCCAACTTATCCACTAGCTCCTAGGATTTTTAGTTTGTTCGGTTATGCTTTTTAATTTGCCTTTAGTTTGTTTGGTAATGTTGGCTTTATTTTCATTGCTTAATATTTTAGGAACATCTACGCTTGTTTCTTAGTTAAAACAAATAAATTTTAAATATTGATTTAGTAATTTATTTACAAATTCTCTAGCTTATAGTTACAATTTGGTGCTGTCAACATTATTGATTTGGCCCAAGAAGCAAACTTTTGTTTAGTAATTTACTAAGCTTTTAACTATAGTCACAATTTAGTGATAGAATCATGACAATTTATGACTAAAGTTTAGCGGAAAGCAGTGACGGAATGAGGACATTATAATAGTCACAAAATAATACGGTTTTAAGACTATGTTTTTAGTATGTAAGTGTAACGAATATGCTACAATTTTCTAGTCATTATTTGTGACGATTAGGGACTAAAGATTCGTCAAAATGAGTGACGGATTTGGGACATAATAATAGTCGCCAAATATGACAATTTTAGGACTATGATTTTAGTATATAAGTTTAACGATTTGGTGACGACTCTTTAGTAATAATTTGTGACAAATTTTGAGTCCTAAATCGTGACGATTTAAGACGATAGTTTCATAATAATGAATGACGAATTTGAGACGTTATTACAGACACAAAATATTACAGTTTTGTGACATTATTTTTAGTAAGTAATTGTGATGGTTTTGTTACTTTTGTGAATCGTCACTGTTTGTGATGAAATCGTTACTATATTAATTCGTCACAAATGTTGTGACGTTTTTTATTACGAAAAAGATTTGTGACGACTATATTGCAACCATTCACAAATAGTCACAAATACGTCACAATATTTTTATTGTGACGAAATATGTTTTATTGCGACGAAAGATTATGTCACAATATCATCATTTTCTTGTAGTGTTTTGTTATTTGACCGCGAATATAATCTATTGCATACGGCGTATAATGTTAACTGTTTAATATTTATTAGAGTTTGAGATGGTAGCCTCATCCGTGCTTGAAGACAGCACCCCTATGTTTTTTTGAGTTATGGTCGACATTGTTTTAGTATGACTTTGTCCCCCGGTGAATATTTGAGTTCTAGGATATTGTTATACTTCTTAACAACCTATTTAATAAGTTTGTAATTTCATGAACTACAACTCTTAGTCACATAATCAAAATGCAAAAGTTTGTAATGTTAATAAGTTTGTTATTTTCTGAAGTAGTCTCATATTTAGACATCTCTAGAATAGAAAGATAGGTAGGTTAAGTAGGTTAGTCCTAACGAAAGAGCTACAGACGACCATAAGTGCAGAAGAGTTACAAAAAGAATAATCTGCGAGTGCTTAAAAGAGCTTTTCACGGCCATAAGCGCAACAATTTTGCTCATGAGAACTTGCCCATTATATACTATCCATTTGGTTTCCTTAAAGGTGTATGATACTGAAAGGTACTCAAGGTTTTGAATTTTTACATGTAACAAATAACATTGTCAACAATTTGGAGAAAAGAAATCCTCTTATGTTTCACAACTCTGAGCGTTCCATGGCAATCCTCAAAAGCATTTTGCTTATACGACATAACGATATGTAACATAACGACCATCGGTTTCACTCGGACGTAGAGCTGTCAATTTGGACTAAAGTCCGCGGATTGTAATCCGGTCCGCCTTATAATAAAGCGGTCTAGGACTTCATTTTTTCTATCCGCAGTCCGGCGGATCGAGACCGCCGCGGTATGCGGTCTTAAGCGGTTTGGTACTCGCGGTTTATGGACTTTACCGCGGATTACAAAATACTTAAATATTAAATTTAAAATAAATCTTTTCAACTATTTTATTTCTATTGTTTTAAGGATCAAGCACACCACAAGACACAACACAAGTCACCAAAGGCTCGAGTTTTTTTTTTCAAACTCACAAAATTACTTCTCAGTTCAGTCTGCTACTTAATACTTCTCTAGTTTTATTACTTTTGAAGTTTACTTTTCCATTATTAGATACTTTTTATCTTGCTTTAAAGTTTCTCTTTTAATCTTCAAATTACAACTTTGTTTTTATTTATGATTATCGACATCAAGTTCTAGACTTATAGTTACTTATTATTGCTCCTAAGATTTCTTTTTGATTAAAATATTAGTCCGCGGATCGATCCGGAAATCCGCAAATCTTAAACGGTTTGGATTAGGATTTTCATTTTTAGTACCGCAGTCCGCCGCGGACCAGTCCGCCAAATTCCGCAAAACAAAAAACCGCCACGGACCGGACTGATAATCCGCGGATTAATCCGAATTGACAGTACGTATGATCGTCAAGACTTGCCCACGTTTTAGTCCAAAGTATCTTGCAATTGGATCCGCCACTTTGATCCTTGCAAGCTAACAACACAAAAGTTCCAAAGTTTAAATAACACTAAACTAAAAGCTTACTCTAATCATCAAGAAGAATGATTCTAGAGAGTAAAACTACTAACTTGTGTTTCCTTCGTTTTGTATCTCTCTGTTTTCTTCTCTTCAGTCGTGAGAACTTGTTGCTCTGGAAGAAGAATATGTTCTTTAATGTTCACAAGCATTTCCGCCTCCTGCACAACCACATGGTTAAGGATATTGATACATCACCAGGACAAAAGAAAACAACCGAGACAGTGTGTTATTACCTGGAAAACTTCAAAATGAATTTTGAAGCGAGCTCACTTATGCATGTTCGAGCAAAAGATGTCAAGTTTCGTTGCACCATCAAGATGGCTCTGTAAACATTCTCTGATTTCATCTGGTTTGTGTACACCTTCATCGTGGTAACTACAACTTTCGCCTCATAAGGGAAGAAAATATAGAGCTACAACAGGGAGGAGCGTTTGTCAAAGACTGAAACGAAGAAATCAGTCACATGAAACAATCTTGCTCTATGCTTTATTCAACGCAAATGGAAACAAAAAATAATATGTACACTCGTTACAAAGAGTAGATAGTAGTAGGGCTGTAATTTATGATTTAACTATCTTTATTTCGATATACACACCCCCATATTGATCAGGTTCAAACATATGTTCACAAAACCAAAACATAAGGTGTAAGGAGTCATCTCACCTGTCTGTTCAACATTCCTCAAGCAACCAAATCAGATTCAGATTTTTTTGCAGGGACATGATTTTGGAAGAACGTTTGGTAATCTAATCTCCTAGTGGTTTAAAAGTAATAAGCCATGACGTGCTCTGGTGGCCCTAGTCCTTCCAAGACACCTAGTTTGAGTATATACCCTTTTTGTCCAGAACTCTTCAACATTCTGTCAAGAAACAAAACATTTTCTTTCGGTTTCTTGAACTGAATATAAAGCATTACTATCTTCACCTGAACAAAGTAAACTACCTACCTTTGAATTTCTTCGGTTAAAGCAGGAAGCGAAGAAAATAGGTAAGCTAGATCAACATTTCCTTGCAGTCTGACATCTCTCTCCAATCGACTCCTTCCATCAGCCATTTTTATAGTCCGGTCAAGTCCAATAACATCAGCTCCAGTTCCTTTCAACTGCTCAAGAAGGCCACCCTTTTCAATTGATGTAGAAAACTATTGGCCTGTCTGGACATCTTCTCTTTACAACATGAATGATCTGGCAAGTCCAGATGTAAAAAAGAAACCATTAATCACGAAACAGATAATCTTTCAAGTCCTCAAGATGATAACCACTTAAACTCTACCTCTTCGATATAAGATTTGGAACAAAGCTCCCACATTTCAGGAGTCTATTGTCCACCCCTTGAATCGAATCTTTGTATGCAATGAGCTTCGTGCTCAACTTGATAAATAACGTACTCCATGATGACTTTGGATAAAGGAGATAAGAGAGCTTTGTGTACATTTGGCGCAGTGTGGCACATGCTCTTTATCACTGTATACGTCTCAGTTGTTCCTCCGTCAACGATTTATGTCGCGATTGTCCAAGGCGCTCGGACGAAACCCAATACCGCAACATGTTACCCGACCTTTTCAAAACAAAAAGTTTTTTTTATGCATTTGGTTAAACTCTAGGTGAACGCTGAGAGGAATAAGAATAACCACCTCTTGGCTCAGAATCTTGAGAGAATCTCCAACGAACTAAAGTTTCTCGAGATCAATATGATGCAATCTCTTCAAATCTTCCTCAGCTCAGATAGGAGACTGGATCACAGGGCCTTTTACTTCTTTGATGTCAAATGGGACACCAAACACGGGTAAAGGAGTGAGGATGTCAGATAAGATGATGGCACCATCTGTTCTGAATGCTTGCCAAGGCTACAAAGAGATTTCCACGATTAAATCAAAAGCTTATGTGCAAAATCTTATCTCTACAAAATATATAACCTCAATTTGATTCTGGCGATTTTTTTTTCTTTGGTAACTTCTTTTTGCAGCACTGTCAGTCTGTCACCTTGTCTGTTTCAGTCTTGAGTTCTTCCTGCAACATAATCTTTTGCCTTTCCCACAGTTGAGTATCCTTCAATGATCTTTTCCCTCTGTAACGCCCCTTTTCCATTCTCCGCTGACCGTCGAGCTGGCCGGTCAACAATCAAACAAGAACATGACCGATCGAACTCGAGCAAGTCGAATGGGAAAAGTTCGCCACAGGACGAAGCCAAAGTTAGTTCGGTTTGAGACAAAGGCTCGCACCAATCTATCCTCGACTCCGCTATCCTCATATCCATAGTACAAGCGGTACCGCTTGCACTACTTCGATGAGTTGTGTCGGTTCGGACTTAAACCTCATATCAGGGAAACAATTTCATTTCTTAGTAATCAACATTGAGTACAACGTTTAATAGAATTTTCACAAACAATCGTCAAGTCAAATATACAAAAAAATCAACACACTAAATAACAATAACGCCGAACCGAGAAAACACTCAAAAATCACGAATCAAATCCCGTCACAAGCCATCCCGAAACTACACCGAGAACCTCCCGCGTCCGTCACTGCTAAACCTGAAAAACACAAAAAGAGTATAATGAGCGATCTAAGATCACCCAGTGAATCGGCTCCCCACTAATGGCTTCTAATCTATCTAAGTCTACAAATTCCCGCCCCAAAACCCAAAATAACAATCAGCAGGAAAAATAGTCGATCACGCACTACCATGTTGTGATAAACCCAAACATCACAATCAATGCCAGAGATAAAGTGAATTAAGGGAAATCAAAGGCACTGCGGCACATGTCCTTGATTGGACTCGATCTATCTATCGCGCAACGAAAGAAAGAATAAACAACAATGGGCCCTACGAACTCGGTAACTTCCACGGGTTTACATCTTCACCTATATGGTAACTAACCCACGACTCCTAAACGTGTACACAAGGTCCCACGAGTAGGACACCGTTCTCTGTCCATCGATACGCGGTGACTCGGACTACCCTTAGATAGCCAGAGTTTCCATGTGATTCGGCCCTAGGACATGACCCCGTATTCTCCGAATCACACACCTACCGGCGTCACCCGATAGGTTAACACCATGATCACCATGATCCGGTTAGGTAAAACCCGAGGATCCAATCGGGTCGGAAGTACCGGAATGTAAACAAAACCTAGGCTTGCGGAATCTAACGCACCCTAGCGTCCTAGTGCAGAAATATAAACATGCAGACTCGTTGGGACTCTAGCACAGATCACGCAATCAATATCAATAATAAATCTCCAACCATTCCGCAAGCCACTACGCTACCACCGCTCTGACTAGGTAAGATACCTAGTTAGCACCACTAACTTACCCGGTCCCGTGACCGGAGTAAGTGTCCGCAATAACTGCTCGGCCCAACACCGAGCAGTTTAACAAACCTGCACACAAAGCTCACAATAACAGCAATACAATCACACAATCACAATCAATCACACAATCACACAATCACACACAAGCAGGTTTATTAGGGTTTCTAAGTCTTTTAATCCATTATCATCCGCTACCTTGGGTTAGCGGTTTGCTAACCCGTAGACGGCTTACCAACTCACCACATTCCTTATTTAACCCATTCTAGATATCTTTTATTAACTCCTCGATCCGTCGGTTTAGAGTTAGTAAACTTACTAACTCCCCGACGTCTCATTATTAATTAACTTTATTCATTACTCAATCCCGCTATTAAACCTAAACCCCAACCCCGTTATAATATTCTATACGTTTGTTTAGGTTCAACCATATTTTAATGTCGTCTTAATTCCCGTATATAGATTCATTAATTATCGTTCTTAATACATATATAGATGCATATACGGTCCTAAACAACGGTCTATATGAATGCATCACCCAATCGATACTAAAAACCTAGCGGCACACAATTGATTTACCATTTAATTCTTTAAACCTAGCGTGCTTATCTGATCCTAACCGGTTTATCATTAACGTCCAATTAATTATTGATTACTAATTAGGTTAAGTAACGGGTATGCAATCCTAGCACTACGGTTTATCAATTTATGGTCTATATGAATCTATGAGTTTGTGAGCCGACTCACAGTGAGATAGGCGCGGAAATGGCGGCTCTGACACGGTATGAATCCCGAGACCCCCGAACTGGAACCCGAACCTCCCGAATGAACGAACTCGAACTTGACCTGCACTTGACCTTGGTGATTCCGAACCTCTGGATAACCCTCATATGATGGCTACTACAACCGTCTATCCTATTTCTAAATAAAAGAAATCCGGTTTATCGGGAAGATTATTACGTCGGAAAAATTCCTTTCCGAAGAATATTCTTTAGAATATTCCGACGTATTAATATTCCTTTCCCCATCTTTCTTCTATTTTTCTCACTCTCTCTCTCATCCTTTTCTCTCTCTCCTCCCTCTCTCTCCCCTCCGGATCCTCCTTCTTCTCTCCTCCCTCCGGCTTCTCCTTCTTCTCTCCTCCCTCCGGCTTCTTCTTCTTCTCCCGGCTCCTCCTCCTCTTCCTTCTTCTTGCCGCCTTCTTCTTCTTCTTCTTCCTCCCTTCTCCCTCTCTTCTTTCTATCTTCTTCACTACTCTTGTTGAGAAGTGTTTTTGGTGTGAAGAAAAGTGAGGGGTGGAGGCCTCCTTTTATAGCTAAAGTGAAGAGATCTCCACCTTCCACTTGTCACCTCTTCTTCTCCATCTTAAGCCACGACCTCTACACCAAAAACCATCCACAAACAATGAATTTTATCATCCACCATCCACTTGTAGCCTCCTCCATGCAGCCCTTGGATTGATGACAACACATCTTTGGAGATTCATGCACCTAAGAAGCTTCTATTTCTTGGGCTCAGATTTCGTGGACCATGCTTCATACTGAGCTGGATTTAGGTCCAGTATGGTCTTGGTAAACTGTCCCAAATACCCTGACTCAAGCCCAAGCCTCAAGGAATTTATTTTAAATTTTTAAGCCTTAATAACCCATTAAGGACTCAAAATTCATAACTTGATCTAGACATCAAATCTTGCTGAATCCTTTTAACCATATCTTCTTCATCTTCTAATGTAGCTTCGGTCAAAATTTCATAATTTTTGGTGGACTTTAGAGGGTCTTCTTTCTTGCCCGAACGATGTATTGGTTTCTCGGAAAAACCGGCTTTACGTTGAATATTTTAGAAAATCATTTAGCTGCTTCTACAAATCCACCAAGTCTCATTTTCAGATTCTAGAAGATCTTAGATGAATTTATAAATTTGAATCGCCTCAAACGGACACCCGTAGCTCCCGTTATGGATTTTACAAGTTTTATCGGTTTATCGGTTTCCTTTCCCGATAGTCCGTAAAACTCGTTTAATCTTCGTTTCTTCCACGTCTGGTCTTCTAAATGTTCTTTTGGACAAAAATAAGAACACTTGGCCCGTCTCCACTTCCAGATCGCATTTTGGTAAAATTACCAAAATGCCCTTCATCTTCTGAAAATTACGAAAATGCCCTCCGTTGACTTCTCTGCTGCCCGTTGACTATTTCTTGGAACAGGATATTACATTCTTCCCCACTTATATGAATTCGGTCCCCGAATTCTCCGTTACTAAAAACTTCGAGTCGGAAACTGAACTCTGTAAGTCGCCACTCTGGAACAGATTCCACTGCTCCGATGCTCGAACGATGAACCAACTGAACTGGACTCCCGATACTTACTGACCTCTGAAACACCGTCTTGAACAAACCCAAAATACTGACGCCTTGAACACTCCACACTGAGAACTTGGATCACAATCACTCCTGGTTCCTCACCTCATTGCTTCACTGACTTTAATCTGGATTCTTGAAATCACTGATCCTGACTGAACTGCTCCACTCGAGTTTCTGATTCTATCTGCGCCAACTAATGATCGTCTTGAATCGACACTTTTGACTTCCCCACTTTGCTTCGACCTCCGTGAATGGCACAACACCGACTCTCCCTCCACTCTCGATACTTGTTTCATCTTTACTGCTCTCGCTCCCCATCGGTATTATGGTAATATCGATGTTCCTCCTCCCAACTGAACCGCCATACTTATGTACACCTCGAAATTTCTTGATCACTGAACTCCACGCTTCATGGATTCATCTGTGCCGATCAATGCTCCAGGCTTCCTTGATCTCGCAATAATAACTCGCCTCCATTCCCATTGCTTCACTTATTTCTAATGAGTACCGCCTCGAGTGACTTTCTTCCTTCCAACTAACCGCCATACTCATGCACTCCTCGACCCTCCTCAATCACTGATACCCACTCTGGTGATGAAAATCCACTGACTCACTTGCAGGTTCAGGTTAAACTGCTTCTTGTAACACCATCTTGTTTGTAGGGTTCGGGTTCGGTCTCGGATTCACATCGCGTCGCCATTCCGTCCTACATTCAATACAACAACTCACTGAAACAATTAGTTTCATCCCGATCTATCCTCGATATCACTTTCCCATAGAAATATGGTTACTTAATCACGTACCCGATGGTTACCCGTGATTAAATAACAATACTCTATAAGTGCGCTCCCTCGTGAATTGTCGGTTAAACACAATCGTCCCCCAAGTCGGCTCAACTCGAAGTAAAATAAAAATAAAAATCAACACTTTACCTTTTTTTTTTTAACAAAACCGAAGAAAAGCGATCAACCCCTAATCAAACTTCCGAACAACTATCAAACCAACGATCTCTAAAACCAAAACAATCAGTCTACTAAAACCACGCATGTTAACACTACGCAATCTACCGCACAAGAAAATCAATCAATCAATCAATCAAGCAACAGGAAGAGAAAAACAAGCAATCACCACACAATCAGGCAATCTAATGATCGGTCGGATGCGTCGTCGGTCCGGGTTCCGTGAAGGATTGTTTAGTGTTTCCTGGTTCAATTCATCAGATTAATTGATCCTACTAAACATGCCAGATCTAGGTTCTCTTGTCAGAATCATAAAGGATCTCACCTGTTACCTTGTTTTGCAGCGGAAAGAGGAGGTACGGGTCAGAGATCAGCAGAACCACCAAGAGATAGCTCCTCCAAAGGCTCACACACGCACACACAGGAAATTGGCTGCTAGACCAAGCTGGTGGGAGGCGCAGAAAGAGAGAGAGGGAGGCGCAGACTGATTTTGAAAATAAGAGCTAGGGCAAGTTTTATTTATTAAAACCCTTGTCCAGTTCTTATGGGCTTTTGGGCCCAATTCTCAGTCTGATTAAATCCCTTAGATTTAATCAGGCCCTTTAGTCTCTCTAAGTACAGTAAATGCCTAGCACTTTTACCGTACTTCTGCTAAACCGTTCCTACACATTTTCCTGTTAGCTTAGGCGTGTGACCCATATGGGATCATTTAATAAAGGCAATAAATCCAAGATTTATAGATCATGAGCGGACTCTAGCAAGCCATCATGACCCCCAATATTATATGACTTATGTCTGATCATTGACATACTCTTACTTTCTAGAGACAGTACAGAGATTACTGGACATAATTCCAACAATCTCCCACTTGTACTGGAATCTCTGTATTCATATTCCTTTTGTCTCAATATCTCGATTAGTCATAAGGCAAGATGAGTGTCATCCTTATAAAGCCTAATCTTGTTCATCGGACTCTGATTTGATACTGACAATCCAAACGACTCGGGACAGTCCGTTTGAGCATGGCCATGCATTTTCCAGTATTCAAATCTCCGATTGGCCTAGAGATATTCACTCCATTTATATTGGAGGGACAAATCCCGTCTTGTTCCATCACTGTAAACTACTCATTTCATAATACACCCAAACAGGGTCCTTATAACTATCGCTGAACGACAGTGTTAGACGATGATCAAAGTGCATCAGTTCATGTGCAGTCACATGCATGCGAACTCAGGTCTAAGGACTATACTCTATAGTCGTAGTAAGAATCTCTTATGACACATATATAAATATCCTGAAGAGTTCTTATAAGCGGGTCTTGTCCGGTCGTATGTACCCCAACATACACCTATGTACTGACTTTGATGCCGTGCATCTATGACATCCTGAGACTTTGTCATAAGTCACATACCAATCTAGTCTCACGCGGTTGTTGGTGTTCCAATTTCAACAACCTTCGACTAGGGACAAGGATGATATAAGCCATCTATTAAATATAGGGTCTCATGATCAAGCTAAATGACTTTGATAACT
Organism: Orychophragmus violaceus; assembly: GCA_030180135.1. Classification (NCBI taxonomy): domain Eukaryota; kingdom Viridiplantae; phylum Streptophyta; class Magnoliopsida; order Brassicales; family Brassicaceae; genus Orychophragmus; species Orychophragmus violaceus. The sequence goes on from CM058236.1 coordinate 10,475,843, forward strand.
CAAGATCAAGTCACTTACTTCGATGACCTATAAAATGGTTCATATCATTTTGGAACGATTATTTCATCACAGTTAAAATAATCTTGAAATAATTTTATTAAACATCTTAAATGTTTTACAAGAACATATCAATAACTAAATAAAGCCCTCAACTAACTCCCACTGAAATTAAGACTACATCTTAATTTCACTTATCCTACAGCAACAGTCCGCGACTCGTGCTTAGGCCTAAGGAGTGGCTTCGTTAATAGATTAACAATGTTCTCATTCGTTGAAACTTGCTGATCTACTTAACATCTCTGTCATTTATCTCATGGAATAGGTTATACCTACCCTCAAGGTGTTTGGACCTCTGATGTGCAGCTAGTCTCATCTATGCTGGGAATCACATCTAGTTCAGTGATGAACTCTCCTTTCCAAACAACCTCTTTCGCCGCTTCCCAAGCTGCGAAATGTTCAGCTTAAGTCATGGAGTCAGCAAACAGTGCCTTGCACCGCCAGATAGACACAAGATATAACCGGACTGTGACCGGAAATCATCTTTGTCTGTTGGAAACTTGCCTTTTAGACTCTACCGACTCGTAGCACCTCACTTTCTCCGTAAATCAAGAACCTTTCTTAAGTATTTTCCAAATACTTGAGAATATTCATTACGTTTATCCAGTGATTTTTGGCTGGATCTGACTGGTCTTTACTTGTCTCGCTTAACATTAAAGCTACATCAAAACAAGTACGTGTCATGGCATACATGATAGATCCAATTGCCGACGCATATGGAATCTCATCCATGCATTCAAGCTCAGCAGTTATCGTAGGACACTGTTTCTTGCTTAACGGAATGCCATGTGACATTTGCATAAAACCCTTCTTGGATTGCTGAAAACGTGTAGGACTTTGTCAATTTAAGAATCCTGACATTGTCCTACCAGCTCTTTTGGATTTCTATCTTAAGATCCAAAATCCAAGAACATACGTGGCTTTACCCATGTCAATCATAAAACCAACTCCCAAGCCAGTCCTTTACCGACTGCAGCATTGGGACGTTATATCCGAGAATCAGTATGTGATCGACATACACTATGAGAAATGCAATATTGCTCCCACTTATCTTTTAGTAAACGCACAGTTCCATTTCGTTCCTGTTTAAGTCAAAGCCTTAACTACTTCAACAGAACGAAGATTCCAACTCCGATATGTTTGCTTCCATCCATGAATGGATCGATGAAGCTAACTTACACAAAATGTAATTTTTCCGGAGTCCGGGCTCACTTTCGCTTCTTTGAGTTTCGCAGATTCGTCGCTTTCAATGATCATCAGATCATGCGAACTTTCAATGATCATCAGGTTCAACTAATGACGAGAATTCACTTTCGGATTAGTGACTGATTCTTTCATATCTGCGAACTTCAGGCTCCACAGGTGTAGATTCTACAGAAATCTGTAAATCCATCCGCTGCTCTCCCTCAATAGGTTGAGCAGCCACCTGTATTTGTCGAATTTCTTCGAGTCATACTTTTACTCCCACTGTTCTTCTTGGAAAGTAACTTCCCTTCTTGAAAACAGAATGGACGTAAAAGATAACAAGCCTTGGTTTCCCTAGGACATCCAGCGAAGTAGCTCAACTACAAATACTCAGTAAAGACGAATTTGGATCGATTCCAATCCACATTTACGTGGTGTCTTTCAACTGATATTGGTGGAACTATTTCAGCGTAAACTTAGATATTTCTAGAGCGTTATTCTTCAAGAATATCATGGAAGATTCGTGTGACTCATCTTTAATCATTTCTTATAAGATCTGATTCTTTCTCACAGAAATACCTTAAGGTTTTCAGGAGAATTGAGCTGTGAAACGACTTCACACTCATTCAGATGATCACACCATTAATGACTCAAGTATTCTCACTCGTGATTTAATTCAGAGTCTTAATACTTCTGTCACTCAGATTCTATACCTCATTCTGGAACTCTTTCGACCATGTCAAAGAATTCCGACTTGTGTCTCATCAAATGAACACAGTCTTACTCACTGAATTAATTAGTAGAGACAATGAAGTACATGAAATTTTTCTCTGGCATTACTGCTCATCGGACCACATACATGAGTATGTTCAATCTCCAATAAGCCTTTGGGCCTTTCTCTAGCTCGGCTAAGATAGGCCCCTTTGTCTTTTGGTCCAGTAAACAGAATTCAAGTCTCATAAGATATCCGATCAAATGAGCCCAATAGTGCATAACTATGGGATTTCTGAGTCCGACTTACTCTATGTGACCAAGACTTTTATGCCAAGAAAAATCAGGTTTAATTCATCAGATTTAAACCAATTTGGTATTTATGTTACATTTAGGCACTCTTTGGTTTAAGATATAAAACCCATTCCTTGAATAGGGTGCTACAATTAATATTTCATTAAGATCAAAAGAACTAAATTTCTCTTTTATCGAAATGAAAAACATTCAAATTCTTACAAGAAAATGAAAGACAACTCTGCTAAAGCAGGTACATTGTAGCAATTACTTAATAAAACCAAGCCTCAAAGGCATCTACAAGTGAAAACCCTACGGCTGAGGCAGCATCCATAGCTCCTTCCAGACATGCAGTTCCACTTGCCCTTCCTTCAACGTTCTACTGTTGCTTAGGCTCTGCATATTACAACAAATATCAGTGCCACAACCAGTATCCAATACCTATAAGGTAGAACTTGAAGTAATAACATGAATACCTGAGGAAGTAGTCTCATACATCAACTTCAACTCCTCATCATCTTCCATGAATTTAATGCAATCTCTCTTCCAATGCCCAGTCTCTTTACAGTAGCAGCACTTACCAACGTAAGAGGTATCTGACTTGGGCTCAGAAGACACACGCTTGCCATGATTCAAAATCTGGACAACTTTGTCTTCACCCTTGTCAGCACTAGGTTTAATAAACCTACCCTTCTCCATTATGAGATTATACTGGGTACTCTTCACGTTTGGCTCAACTGTCTTGAGCATATCATGCAGTTCAGTCAGCGTCTTCGTTAAGCCTTTCTTGATATAGTCCCTTATGAACTTATCATAGCTTGACGGCAGTGACTGCAGAATGATCTCAGTTGCCAATTCTTGGCTAACTGGATAATCCAGTTTCCTCAGGTTATCAATATAACCTATCATTTTACTGATATGAGGACTTACTGGATGATCATTTGGTAGCTTGCAGCTAGTGAGAGACTTAACCAACTGGTATCTCTCCACTCTTACCTGCTCCTGAAATTTCAATTTCAGGCTGCTGATCATCTCTATTGGCGACTCCATGTTTTCATATTGCTTCCGCAAATCTGAGTCCATGGTAGCCAACATCAGACCACGCACATCTACCGCATCATTATAATGCTTATTCCAAGCATCATATACTGCATGAGAGGCATTGGACCCGATCCTCACGGGGAGAGCTCTCTCAAGGACATAGTCCTTTCTCTCCTGCCTGAGGACTAGCCTCAGGTTCCGCGACCAAGTCAAGAAATTTGATCCGTTCAGTTTGTCCATCTCAAGGACAGACCGGATCGAGAAAGTGTTTTGATTGTTTGTGCTAGTCATAACTGAAAATTAAGATAAAAGGATTTTAGTTAATATGTTCAATATGATTAATCTCGCATTATACTTAATATGATTAATCTCGCATTATATTCAATAACATCAGTTACCCTCAATAGAATATAATGATTCCAAGATCCACATATAACTAAGATCAAAGTGGGCCACTGGCCGTCACCCAACCTTAGCTTATATCGGTAAGCCCTATCTCGGCTAATTATATCCGTGATATAACTCTTGGTTGTGAATCTGGGCCCGAGGCCCAATCCACTCTGATGTCTCAAGGCCCGGGACTCCCGATGGCCTAGTCAAGAAAACCAGACTATACAATCATGTAATCACTAATGTCTGGGACTCCCAATGACATTTATGAATCACAAACCGTCTTACCCACGCAAAAGTAGACACCCTCACACTGTAAGGCCATGAGTACAATTGAATGGGCTTCGACAGCTGACATAGACTGGGCAAGACATCCAACGCTTGATATTATTTGAGGTTTGTAGGTTTATTAAAATTTCATCCCAAAATAGAAGATTACTATTTTGGGAAACTTTCCTTTTTGGGAAACCTACTAATTTTGGAAACTTTCTAAAATTGGAAACTTCCTAAAATTGGAAACTTTCTAAACATAGAAATTTCCTAAAATCCAAAACATGCAAATCTAGAAACTTCTATTCTAAGAAACTTTCTAATTTCAGTTTTTGAAAAACAGATTAATTTAAAATCGATTTTAATTTTATATAAATAAATTTTAAATTAAATCAGAAGAAAAGACTCAAATAATTGGCCCAATTGTTTTAACTTCTTGGCCCGAGGCCCAAGAATTGGTCCATGTCCAAGACATAACCCAATTGCCCAATTAAATGACATAACCGGTCTGGTTCATTAAAATTGGTCTAACCAAAATTAATTACTACGATGACCACAATTGTCAACCGGTTATTTACTAAACCGGATTTTCTCAATTTATTTGGTCCAACCAAATCAAATTAGAAAACCACTGGTTTAGGCACTAAATCCAATTTTACGACTTTGGATTTCTTATCCCGGTTTAACCAGAACTTAATAAATTTTATTAAGTCTGTTTATTAAACCGTGACGATTAAGATTTTAAAATATCTTAAACCGAACCACCTAACCGAAACAAAACCGGCCCATTAGGTCACGAACCGATCACGGCTTCACGGGATCGAGCAACAATCGGGACAGCCGCAAGCCACGCGATCGGGACGGGACGGGACGCGGGACGGGATGGCTCGGGTCGTGTGATCGGGCGAGAGGCAACGTGACGGGACGAGAGACGAGCGATCGCTGTCGATCCATGACATCGATCCGTGATCGATCCATGCGATCGGCTGTCCCGATCGGTTCATCACTCGCGGTCCATCTCTCGCGCGCGAGCATCACCGATCGGTATGACCACGCGATCGATCCATGATCGGTCCGTGCATCAAGCGATCCGCTCGGCCGACTCTCAGACGCATACCGATCCTTTAGCGATCGGTTCATGCGGTTTTAGTTTAGGTTTTAATTCTTTGTTTCTTAAGTGTTTTTCTTATCAATAGATTGATTCAAACACTTCTAAACAACCTAAACATGATTCTAAACAAGAAATCCTAACAGAACCAATGGCTCTGATACCACTGAAGGATTGTTTAGTGTTTCCTGGTTCAATTCATCATATTAATTGATCCTACTAAACATGCCAGATCTAGGTTCTCTTGTCAGAATCATAAAGGATCTCACCTGTTACCTTGTTTTGCAGCGGAAAGAGGAGGTACGGGTCAGAGATCAGCAGAACCACCAAGAGATAGCTCCTCCAAAGGCTCACACACGCACGCACAGGAAATTGGCTGTTAGACCAAGCTGGTGGGAGGCGCAGAAAGAGAGAGAGGGAGGCGCAGACTGATTTTGAAAATAAGAGCTAGGGCAAGTTTTATTTATTAAAACCCTTGTCCAGTTCTTATGGGCTTTTGGGCCCAATTCTCAGTCTGATTAAATCCCTTAGATTTAATCAGGCCCTTTAGTCTCTCTAAGTACAGTAAATGCCTAGCACTTTTACCGTACTTCTGCTAAACCGTTCCTACACATTTTCCTGTTAGCTTAGGCGTGTGACCCATATGGGATCATTTAATAAAGGCAATAAATCCAAGATTTATAGATCATGAGCGGACTCTAGCAAGCCATCATGACCCCCAGTATTATATGACTTATGTCTGATCATTGACATACTCTTACTTTCTAGAGACAGTACAGAGATTACTGGACATAATTCCAACATTCCGGTCATGATGAACGGTCGTCAGTTCCGCTCATCATTTAATTTCACGTAGTAATCTACTTGCTTTCATAACCATCTCAATCCGGCAAATAGGTACTACGCTACTCAAAACGATCAGCGGAACACTCTGCATCCACCACATACATAAAACGATATATCGTACACAATAAGGTTTTCAGTACATGGTTATGATCAGAGTCCACACATAAGACCGTCATCACATCCAAAAACCCATACGACGCCGCTGTACATCAGAAAAGTCAAAGACGACACGCAAAGTCGCCTATCCGCCGATCTATCTATAATACAAAAAGAAGTTAGTGCCCCACTTACATGGCCTAACTACTCCTATCCTAACCTAACGCCTCCAGCAAGACCGAAATGCCCAACACCACTGGCAAAACAGCTTGCTGAAGTATCCGCTGGCAGGTGCGCCGAAAGGGTGTGGCGAGTGTGTGTCTCGAGATGGTGCTCCAACATGCTGTGGCTCAGCTATCGGATAGAGATAAGCATCGTGACCTGCGCGGCCACACATCTGACAAACTGGAACGGACGCTGGGCGTGGTCCATGGTAACATATGGACGTCTGATGATCACAACCTCCACACAATTGATAAGCCCTCACTGGCTCGGGTTTGGACAACGAAACAACTGGTACTATACCACGGGCGGCTGACTGGGCTCGGAATCTCTGCGGCTGGGTCCCGCTCAATAATCTTCTCGTACTAGTGCTCGGTATGACTCTCCATCGGGTACACGCACTCCTGATCCGACGATAGGACAAGTCAATGCTCCATGGCCCTCGTGACCACACAACGGACAGTGATCGGGTCCCGGTACTGGATGGTACGGCTCCCGAAGACGCGGGTCTACTGCTCGGGGACACCAATGTAACTGAACTCATACACTCCACATCCGTTGCATGTCCTGTACTCCGGTATTGCTGGCGGCGAGACTGACTGGTCCCTGCAGACTCATGGCGCTCAACTGTAACTGCTCCGCGCACACACACACACATCTCCACTCCACCCAGGACACACTGCTGCATGACTGCAATCACAACTCAACGATAAGTTAGTACAAATAATACAAAAATTCTACTCCCCATCCCAACCCCGGGTTTAACGGACGCGGCTCGGTTTCCTAATGGATGCTTGTGTGACACATTTGACTCGATAAAACACGGAAAACACTCAAAAATGAAATGTTTCGAAACCCATGCAGAACCATGCTCTGATACCACCTTTCTGTAATGCCCCTTTCCCATTCTCCGCTGACCGTCGAGCTGGCCGGTCAACAATCAAACAAGAACATGACCGATCGAACCCGAGCAAGTCGAATGGGAAAAGTTCGCCACATGACGAAGCCAAAGTTAGTTCGGTTTGAGACAAAGGCTCGCACCAATCTATCCTCGACTCCGCTATCCTCATATCCATAGTACAAGCGGTACCACTTGCACTACTTCGATGAGTTCTGTCGGTTCGGACTTAAACCTCATATCAGGGAAACAATTTCATTTCTGAGTAATCAACATTGAGTACAACGTTTAATAGAATTTTCACAAACAATCGTCAAGTCAAATATACAAAGAAATCAACACACTAAATAACAATAACGCCGAACCGAGAAAACACTCAAAAATCACGAATCAAATCCCGTCACAAGCCATCCCGAAACTACACCGAGAACCTCCCGCGTCCGTCGCTGCTAAACCTGAAAAACACAAAAAGAGTATAATGAGCGATCTAAGATCACCCAGTGAATCGGCTCCCCACTAATGGCTTATAATATATCTAAGTCTACAAATTCCCGCCCCAAAACCCAAAATAACAATCAACAGGAAAAATAGTCGATCACGCACTACCATGTTGTGATAAACCCAAACATCACAATCAATGCCAGAGATAAAGTGAATTAAGGGAAATCGAAGGCATTGCGGCACATGTCCTTGATTGGACTCGATCTATCTATCGCGCAACGAAAGAAAGAATAAACAACAATGGGCCCTACGAACTCGGTAACTTCCACGAGTTTACATCGTCACCTATACGGTAACTAACCCACGACTCCTAAACGTGTACACAAGGTCCCACGAGTAGGACACCGTTCTCTGTCCATCGATACGCGGTGACTCGGACTACCCTTAGATAGCCAGAGTTTCCATGTGATTCGGCCCTAGGACATGACCCCGTATTCTCCGAATCACACACCTACCGGCGTCACCCGATAGGTTAACACCATGATCACCATGATCCGGTTAGGTAAAACCCGAGGATCCAATCGGGTCGGAAGTACCGGAATGTAAACAAAACCTAGGCTTGCGGAATCTAACGCACCCTAGCGTCCTAGTGCAGAAATATAAACATGCAGACTCGTTGGGACTCTAGCACAGATCACGCAATCAATATCAATAATAAATCTCCAACCATTCCGCAAGCCACTACGCTACCACCGCTCTGACTAGGTAAGATACCTAGTTAGCACCACTAACTTACCCGGTCCCGTGACCGGAGTAAGTGTCCGCAATAACTGCTCGGCCCAACACCGAGCAGTTTAACAAACCTGCACACAAAGCTCACAATAACAGCAATACAATCACACAATCACAATCAATCACACAATCACATAATCACATAATCACACAATCACACACAAGCAGGTTTATTAGGGTTTCTAAGTCTTTTAATCCATTATCATCCGCTACCTTGGGTTAGCGGTTTGCTAACCCGTAGACGGCTTACCAACTCACCACATTCCTTATTTAACCCATTCTAGATATCTTTTATTAACTCCTCGATCCGTCGGTTTAGAGTTAGTAAACTTACTAACTCCCCGACGTCTCATTATTAATTAACTTTATTCATTACTCAATCCCGCTATTAAACCTAAACCCCAACCCCGTTATAATATTCTATACGTTTGTTTAGGTTCAACCATATTTTAATGTCGTCTTAATTCCCGTATATAGATTCATTAATTATCGTTCTTAATACATATATAGATGCATATACGGTCCTAAACAACGGTCTATATGAATGCATCACCCAATCGATACTAACAACCTAGCGGCACACAATTGATTTACCATTTAATTTTTTAAACCTAGCGTGCTTATCTGATCCTAACCGGTTTATCATTAACGTCCAATTAATTATTGATTACTAATTAGGTTAAGTAACGGGTATGCAATCCTAGCACTACGGTTTATCAATTTATGGTCTATATGAATCTATGAGTTTGTGAGCCGACTCACAGTGAGATAGGCGCGGAAATGGCGGCTCTGACACGGTATGAATCCCGAGACCCCCGAACTGGAACCCGAACCTCCCGAATGCACGAACTCGAACTTGACCCGCACTTGACCTTGGTGATTCCGAACCTCCGGATAACCCTCATATGATGGCTACTACAACCGTCTATCCTATTTCTAAATAAAAGAAATCCGGTTTATCGGGAAGATTATTACGTCGGAAAAATTCCTTTCCGAAGAATATTCTTTAGAATATTCCGACGTATTAATATTCCTTTCCCCATCTTTCTTCTATTTTTCTCACTCTCTCTCTCCTCCTTTTCTCTCTCTCCTCCCTCTCTCTCCCCTCCGGATCCTCCTTCTTCTCTCCTCCCTCCGGCTTCTCCTTCTTCTCTCCTCCCTCCCGCTTCTTCTTCTTCTCCCGGCTCCTCCTCCTCTTCCTTCTTCTTGCCGCCTTCTTCTTCTTCTTCTTCTTCCTCCCTTCTCCCTCTCTTCTTTCTATCTTCTTCACTACTCTTGTTGAGAAGTGTTTTTGGTGTGAAGAAAAGTGAGGGGTGGAGGCCTCCTTTTATAGCTAAAGTGAAGAGATCTCCACCTTCCACTTGTCACCTCTTCTTCTCCATCTTAAGCCACGACCTCTCCACCAAAAACCATCCACAAACAATGAATTTTATCATCCACCATCCACTTGTAGCCTCCTCCATGCAGCCCTTGGATTGATGACAACACATCTTTGGAGATTCATGCACCTAAGAAGCTTCTATTTCTTGGGCTCAGATTTCGTGGCCCATGCTTCATACTGAGCTGGATTTAGGTCCAATATGGTCTTGGTAAACTGTCCCAAATACCCTGACTCAAGCCCAAGCCTCAAGGAATTTATTTTGAATTTTTAAGCCTTAATAACCCATTAAGGACTCAAAATTCATAACTTGATCTAGACATCAAATCTTGCTGAATCCTTTTATCCATATCTTCTTCATCTTCTAATGTAGCTTCGGTCAAAATTTCATAATTTTTGGTGGACTTTAGAGGGTCTTCTTTCTTGCCCGAACGATGTATCGGTTTCTCGGAAAAACCGGCTTTACGTTGAATATTTAAAAAAATCCTTTAGCTGCTTCTACAAATCCACCAAGTCTCATTTTCAGATTCTAGAAGATCTTAGATGAATTTAGAAATTTGAATCGCCTCAAACGGACACCCGTAGCTCCCGTTATGGATTTTACAAGTTTTATCGGTTTATCGGTTTCCTTTCCCGATAGTCCGTAAAACTCGTTTAATCTTCGTTTCTTCCATGTCTGGTCTTCTAAATGTTCTTTTGGACAAAAATAAGAACACTTGGCCCGTCTCCACTTCCAGATCGCATTTTGGTAAAATTACCAAAATACCCTTCATCTTCTGAAAATTACGAAAATGCCCTCCGTTGACTATTTCTTGGAACAGGATATTACATTCTTCCCCACTTATATGAATTCGGTCCCCGAATTCTCCGTTACTAAAAACTTCGAGTCGGAAACTGAACTCTGTAAGTCGCCACTCTGGAACAGATTCCACTGCTCCGATGCTCGAACGATGAACCAACTGAACTGGACTCCCGATACTTACTGACCTCTGAAACACCGTCTTGAACAAACCCAAAATACTGACAACTTGAACACTCCACACTGAGAACTTGGATCACAATCACTACTGGTTCCTCACCTCATTGCTTCACTGACTTTAATCTGGATTCTTGAAATCACTAATCCTGACTGAACTGCTCCACTCGAGTTTCTGATTCTATCTGTGCCAACTAATGATCGTCTTGAATCGACACTTTTGACTTCCCCACTTTGCTTCGACCTCCGTGAATGGCACAACACCAACTCTCCCTCCACTCTCGATACTTGTTTCATCTTTACTGCTCTCGCTCCCCATCGGTATTATGGTAATATCGATGTTCCTCCTCCCAACTGAACCGCCATACTTATGTACACCTCAAAATTTCTTGATCACTGAACTCCACGCTTCATGGATTCATCTGTGCCGATCAATGCTCCAGGTTTCCTTGATCTCGCAATAATAACTCGCCTCCATTCCCATTGCTTCACTTGTTTCTCATGCACTCCTCGACCCTCCTCAATCACTGATACCCACTCTGGTGATGAAACTCCACTGACTCACTTGCAGGTTCAGGTTAAACTGCTTCTTGTAACACCATCTTATTTGTAGGGTTCGGGTTCGGTCTCGGATTCACATCGCGTCGCCATTCCGTCCTACATTCAATACAACAACTCACTGAAACAATTAGTTTCATCCCGATCTATCCTCGATATCACTTTCCCATAGAAATATGGTTACTTAATCACGTACCCGATGGTTACCCGTGATTAAATAACAATACTCTATAAGTCCGCTCCCTCGTGAATTGTCGGTTAAACACAACCGTCCCCCAAGTCGGCTCAACTCGAAGTAAAATAAAAATAAAAATCAACACTTTACCTTTTTTTTTTTAACAAAACCGAAGAAAAGCGATCAACCCCTAATCAAACTTCCGAACAACTATCAAACCAACGATCTCTAAAACCAAAACAATCAGTCTACTAAAACCACGCATGTTAACACTACGCAATCTACCGCACAAGAAAATCAATCAATCAATCAATCAAGCAACAGGAAGAGAAAAACAAGCAATCACCACACAATCATGCAATCTAATGATCGGTCGGATGCGTCGTCGGTCCGGGTTCCGGTCATGATGAACGGTCGTCAGTTCCGCTCATCATTTAATTTCACGTAGTAATCTACTTGCTTTTATAACCATCTCAATCCGGCAAATAGGTACTACGCTACTCAAAACGATCAGCGGAACACTCTGCATCCACCACATACATAAAACGATATATCGTACACAATAAGGTTTTCAGTACATGGTTATGATCAGAGTCCACACATAAGACCGTCATCACATCCAAAAACCCATACGACGCCGCTGTACATCAGAAAAGTCAAAGACGACACGCAAAGTCGCCTATCCGCCGATCTATCTATAATACAAAAAGAAGTTAGTGCCCCACTTACATGGCCTAACTACTCCTATCCTAACCTAACGCCTCCAGCAAGACCGAAATGCCCAACACCACTGGCAAAACGGCTTGCTGAAGTATCCGCTGGCAGGTGCGCCGAAAGGGTGTGGCGAGTGTGTGTCTCGAGATGGTGCTCCAACATGCTGTGGCTCAGCTATCGGATAGAGATAAGCATCGTGACCTGCGCGGCCACACATCTGACAAACTGGAACGGACGCTGGGCGTGGTCCATGGTAACATATGGACGTCTGATGATCACAACCTCCACACAATTGATAAGTCCTCACTGGCTCGGGTTTGGACAACGAAACAACTGGTACTACACCACGGGCGGCTGACTGGGCTCGGAATCTCTGCGGCTGGGTCCCGCTCAATAATCTTCTCGTACTAGTGCTCGGTATGACTCTCCATCGGGTACACGCACTCCTGATCCGACGATAGGACAAGTCAATGCTCCATGGCCCTCGTGACCACACAACGGACAGTGATCGGGTCCCGGTACTTGATAGGTCAAGAATTAATCCCTATTCTAACTGCAAGTGCACAGTGATGTAGTTGTAGTACTTAGGGTATCGAATCCACAGGGACTCCGGTCAACGATAGATTAAGAACAGAAAAGATTAAACTAGGAGAAAGTAAATATGATGAGAAACTAAAAAGCGAAGCAGAAAAGTAAATCAGGCGAGTTTGTAAGCAAGGAAGCGAAGCGTTAGGTTTCAGGAGTTCTCAGGAAATCAGGAACACAAGCAATCAGTCAATCAGGATCTAATCAATAACTGTTCTAGAACTCAAACACGAATATAGAATTCACCAACTCTCGCTGCGAGAATTCTCTAAGTCTAAGTGCAGCAATCCAAATCTCTTTGCAATTACTAACAGATTAAACTAGCATTAATGATCAGGTTTGATATGTTCACAATTCCCCTAAACCAAATCTCTTTGCGAGTAGATCAAATTGCTCATCTAGGTTCTTTCTAGCTAATTAACCAACTCTCGTTGTATCAATCAACCTAACATCATAATTCTGATTAGCTACTTCAGATTAAGCATTAAGAACAACCTAAACAAAGAACTAGCAGATATGAATCCCTACAGATTGATTTAAACTATAGTTCCATGAAATCCCTAATGAGAATCCTTCAACCTAACAGGTAAACTACTCAGACATGTTCATCGAAACAGAAAACATCTTGAATAGAAAACCAAATATCATAAAATAAAACAAAGAACTGGGGTTCAAAATCCTCTCTCTCGAGAGAGCAGGATCAGCCCCTAACTCTCTCTGAAATAAAATAAGACTTAATGAAAGCGTAGCCTAAACAATGGCTTAAAAACCCTTATATAATAGCTAAAACACATTTTGGGCTTCTGTGTAAATATTCTGGGCTTTTTCTGCAAAATCAGCTTTCTTCATTAAACCGTCGTTTGGCCCGACTCGCATATGCAACGATCGATGCCAAGAGTGCAACGATCGACGCATCTCTGAAATATCGAGAGTGAACTCTATGTCTCGGCCAAATTCTCCAATTAGCTCCAGAATGCTCCAATAACTCCAATTATGCTCCAAACGTGTCTAAACCTGTAAACATACTAAAAAGACTCCAAAACATAACATAAGACTCGATAAATAAGGCATATACCATGGTTAAAACCGGTAAAATTCATGGTATATCAACTCCCCCACACTTAGCTCTTGCTTGTCCTCAAGCAAGTAAAGAACCAAAGTATAAGAGAAGAAGTTTGAAAACTCAGAAACTCATTTCGTCCTAGGAACTTTCGCATTCACATTCACTTAGTAAGCCACTGAAAACTTTCCTACAGAACTCAAGACCACAATGTACTTCCCCCACACTTAGCAACTGTCCCAAGTAAACTCCACAATCACATTCACGCATTCAAATTCTCCCTACTGACTTCTGCAAGTATTTAAGTGCGGTCTCACCTAAGGAGTATCGATCAAAGGCACATGGATTCTTACCTTATCAGCTCTAGACCACCATACTATCTTTCTCTAGTCCCTTTCTTCTCTTTCCCTTCCTTAACAACTGATTTTTCCCACCTTGGGTATCATTTTATTTTTTTTATCAGTGTTCTTCCCGTTATGGGGTGTACTTTGGACACATTCCATGGATCGCATAAGAGATAATAGTGTTTGCTACTATTCCCATGACCACTTCGGAGTTACTAACTCATCCTCAGTTTATTATCTTTTTTTTCTTTTTATATATAGAAGGGGAGAAGGGAACTAAATAGGATAGGTTTACAGGCTATGTCAGAACTAACAAGGGAATCCGACACAAAGTATACCAAGCCCTTAGGTGAGAAATCTAAGTCAGTATTAAGGTTGAAGTCAGTAAAAGGATCCTCTGATACCTGAAGTGATGTGGGTGTCCTCAGTAGGTTGATATGTGATGTGGTTTTCTAATAGTCAGAGAGGCTCTGCAAGTCTGTCCAATGGTCACTTAGTTCCTGTTCAAGCGAAAATTTTCCTCGAAAAATCATAGTTTCATACAAATTTTGACTCAATAAAATTAGTTTTTTTTGAAAAACTAAGAAAACAAAAGCGTACGTCAGTAGCTCCTCCCCCACACTTAAACTACACTGTCCCCAGTGTAATCAAAGCATGAGCTCAGTGAAAGAATAATCAAATTGAAGAACAAACTGAAAGTTGCAGATTACTTACCTGTCGTCGCCCTGTGTCGATCGATGCCACAAGGGTGTCGATCGATGCAAGGCGATTATAGCTCGCGGTTATTTAGATAACCGATGTCTGAACCACAATCAATTCGTTAAACCGTAAATCGCGACTGCATCGACCGATGCAAAATGTGTGTCGATCGATGCAATGCGATTATTCCTGTTTCCCTCGGCTCTGAACACACTTAAACAACAAAAAAAATTAAAAATACTAAATCAAATTGAAAAACGAAAACTAAAACGAACCTAACAGTGGGTTGCCTCCCACTCAGCGCTTGTTTTTAGTCATTAGCTTGACTATTGGAAGAAATTTGATTCAAGGCGGTTTCAACAGAGACCTTGAATGTCTCTGTGAATATCTCTTCATCCAAGGAGGTGTATATGCATTATGATCATGAGGCTTTCCAAGGAATGAAGGAGTGGAAACAGGGCGGGAGGGAAGCTTGGGTGGAATTCTTCTTTTTCCTGCATTCACAGCTGATGGATTAGGAGGTTTAAGTTTAGGATTTTTATACCTGTGCTTTGGTGGATGCAAGAGATCAGGAGCTTTCTGCTTAAGAGCAGTTGTAGGCACTGAAGATGTTAGAGCAGGTTCAAGAGGAACCGCCATCTTCTTTTCTCCAATTGGAACCTCTGGTTTCTCCTCAACACTGAAGATATGTCCATCAATGGTGGCTTTCTGTTTGGAAGGTTTAGGGACCTTAGGATATGGCACAGGGGGCTTATAGACTCGTTCTGGTACTGTTGCAGGTTTCTGGTCATGTCTGCGTTTTGTGTCGATCGTTGCATGATGTGTGTCGATCGATGCAAGGCGATTCTGTTTCTCGATAGAACTCGAAATTGCCGTCAGAACGGCGTGTCGACCGACACATAGGGGGTGTCGATCGATGCATGTATCAGGCAGACAATATTCATCCAGAAAATCCGAGATTATGCTCTCTTCTTCACCTAGCAACTCAATCTCATCCCCTAAGGTCACAGCTTTGATGGATTTGTACCGTTCAGCTTTCCTAGCTTCATTATGCCTTTGTATTGCTCCAGCTGTCTGCTGAACTTGGACATCTAGCTTCTTCAAATGTGTGCTCAAGTATGCAAGCTTCCCACTCAGATTTTCATGTATAGCTTCCAGCTTCCTGTCGAAGTCCACAACAAACTTGGTCTGATCCTCTAGCAGCTGCTCCATCATGGATTCTATCTTGCTCTTATAAGCATTAGCTGCAGGATGTGCCTGATAGGATGGTGATCCATAAGTCTTTTGATAGGAGTCACCTTGCTGATCTCCATACCTGTTTCCTTGAAACCCAGAACCATTTATGTAGTTCCTCTCCTCTTCCTGTCTTTCCAGTAACTGCTTCATCATAGTTTCCATCCTAGTCTCAAAAGCAGTGGCTGCAGGAGGTTCTTGCCCATACTTTTCAAGTATAAGACTATGCAGATAGTCGGCTTTACTCTTCAACTCAGCTATCTGTGAACTGTCAATCCCTGGACTGAAGAAATCATACATCTTCCTTACGATATGTGTCGATCGATGCAGGAGAAGCGTCGATCGATGCAAGCGCGATGATGTGACGATCGACACACAGGACCGTGTCGATCGTTGCAGGGCGATTACAGGCGTACCTGAATCGCAAGAACAGAGAAAAAAAGAAAAAAATTAGCAACAAAAAAATAAAAACGAAAAACCTAGTCTAAACCCTAAGTTCGGTCCTATCGAAGACTCTAAGAGTCCCCGGCAACGGCGCCAAAAACTTGATAGGTCAAGAATTAATCCCTATTCTAACTGCAAGTGCACAGTGATGTAGTTGTAGTACTTAGGGTATCGAATCCACAGGGACTCCGGCCAACGATAGATTAAGAACAGAAAAGATTAAACTAGGAGAAAGTAAATATGATGAGAAACTAAAAAGCGAAGCAGAAAAGTAAATCAGGCGAGTTTGTAAGCAAGGAAGCGAAGCGTTAGGTTTCATGAGTTCTCAGGAAATCAGGAACACAAGCAATCAGTCAATCAGGATCTAATCAATAACTGTTCTAGAACTCAAACACTAAGTGCAGCAATCCAAATCTCTTTGCAATTACTAACAGATTAAACTAGCATTAATGATCAGGTTTGATATGTTCACAATTCCCCTAAACCAAATCTCTTTGCGAGTAGATCAAATTGCTCATCTAGGTTCTTTCTAGCTAATTAACCAACTCTCGTTGTATCAATCAACCTAACATCATAATTCTGATTAGCTACTTCAGATTAAGCATTAAGAACAACCTAAACAAAGAACTAGTAGATATGAATCCCTACAGATTGATTTAAACTATAGTTCCATGAAATCCCTAATGAGAATCCTTCAACCTAACAGGTAAACTACTCAGACATGTTCATCGAAACAGAAAACATCTTGAATAGAAAACCAAATATCATAAAATAAAACAAAGAACTGGGGTTCAAAATCCTCTCTCTCTCGAGAGCAGGATCAGCCCCTAACTCTCTCTGAAATAAAATAAGACTTAATGAAAGCGTAGCCTAAACAATTGCTTAAAAACCCTTATATAATAGCTAAAACATGTTTTGGGCTTCTGTGTAAATATTCTGGGCTTTTTCTGCAAAATCAGCTTTCTTCATTAAACCGTCGTTTGGCCCGACTCGCATATGCAACGATCGATGCCAAGAGTGCAACGATCGACGCATCTCTGAAATATCGACAGTGAACTCTATGTCTCGGCCAAATTCTCCAATTAGCTCCAGAATGCTCCAATAACTCCAATTATGCTCCAAATGTGTCTAAACCTGTAAACATACTAAAAAGACTCCAAAACATAACATAAGACTCGATAAATAAGGCATATACCATGGTTAAAACCGGTAAAATCCATGGTATATCAGTACTGGATGGTACGGCTCCCGAAGATGCGGGTCTACTGCTCGGGGACACCAATGTAACTGAACTCATACACTCCACATCCGTTGCATGTCCTGTACTCCGGTATTGCTGGCGGCGAGACTGACTGGTCCCTGCGGACTCATGGCGCTCAACTGTAACTGCTCCGCGCACACACACACACATCTCCACTCCACCCAGGACACACTGCTGCATGACTGCAATCACAACTCAACGATAAGTTAGTACAAATAATACAAAAATTCTACTCCCCATCCCAACCCCGGGTTTAACGGACGCGGCTCGGTTTCCTAATGGATGCTTGTGTGACACATTTGACTCGATAAAACACGGAAAACACTCAAAAATGAAATGTTTCGAAACCCATGCAGAACCATGCTCTGATACCACCTTTCTGTAATGCCCCTTTCCCATTCTCCGCTGACCGTCGAGCTGGCCGGTCAACAATCAAACAAGAACATGACCGATCGAACCCGAGCAAGTCGAATGGGAAAAGTTCGCCACAGGACGAAGCCAAAGTTAGTTCGGTTTGAGAAAAAGGCTCGCACCAATCTATCCTCGACTCCGCTATCCTCATATCCATAGTACAAGCGGTACCACTTGCACTACTTCGATGAGTTGTGTCGGTTCGGACTTAAACCTCATATCAGGGAAACAATTTCATTTCTGAGTAATCAACATTGAGTACAACGTTTAATAGAATTTTCACAAACAATCGTCAAGTCAAATATACAAAGAAATCAACACACTAAATAACAATAACGCCGAACCGAGAAAACACTCAAAAATCACGAATCAAATCCCGTCACAAGCCATCCCGAAACTACACCGAGAACCTCCCGCGTCCGTCGCTGCTAAACCTGAAAAACACAAAAAGAGTATAATGAGCGATCTAAGATCACCCAGTGAATCGGCTCCCCACTAATGGCTTCTAATCTATCTAAGTCTACAAATTCCCGCCCCAAAACCCAAAATAACAATCAGCAGGAAAAATAGTCGATCACGCACTACCATGTTGTGATAAACCCAAACATCACAATCAATGCCAGAGATAAAGTGAATTAAGGGAAATCGAAGGCACTGTGGCACATGTCCTTGATTGGACTCGATCTATCTATCGCGCAACGAAAGAAAGAATAAACAACAATGGGCCCTACGAACTCGGTAACTTCCACGAGTTTACATCGTCACCTATATGGTAACTAACCCACGACTCCTAAACGTGTACACAAGGTCCCACGAGTAGGACACCGTTCTCTGTCCATCGATACGCGGTGACTCGGACTACCCTTAGATAGCCAGAGTTTCCATGTGATTCGGCCCTAGGACATGACCCCGTATTCTCCGAATCACACACCTACCGGCGTCACCCGATAGGTTAACACCATGATCACCATGATCCGGTTAGGTAAAACCCGAGGATCCAATCGGGTCGGAAGTACCGGAACGTAAACAAAACCTAGGCTTGCGGAATCTAACGCACCCTAGCGTCCTAGTGCAGAAATATAAACATGCAGACTCGTTGGGACTCTAGCACAGATCACGCAATCAATATCAATAATAAATCTCCAACCATTCCGCAAGCCACTACGCTACCACCCTCTGACTAGGTAAGATACCTAGTTAGCACCACTAACTTACCCGGTCCCGTGACCGGAGTAAGTGTCCGCAATAACTGCTCGGCCCAACACCGAGCAGTTTAACAAACCTGCACACAAAGCTCACAATAACAGCAATACGATCACACAATCACAATCAATCACACAATCACATAATCACACAATCACACACAAGCAGGTTTATTAGGATTTCTAAGTCTTTTAATCCATTATCATCCGCTACCTTGGGTTAGCGGTTTGCTAACCCGTAGACGGCTTACCAACTCACCACATTCCTTATTTAACCCATTCTAGATATCTTTTATTAACTCCTCAATCCGTCGGTTTAGAGTTAGTAAACTTACTAACTCCCCGACGTCTCATTATTAATTAACTTTATTCATTACTCAATCCCGCTATTAAACCTAAACCCCAACCCCGTTATAATATTCTATACGTTTGTTTAGGTTCAACCATATTTTAATGTCGTCTTAATTCCCGTATATAGATTCATTAATTATCGTTCTTAATACATATATAGATGCATATACGGTCCTAAACAACGGTCTATATGAATGCATCACCTAATCGATACTAACAACCTAGCGGCACACAATTGATTTACCATTTAATTTTTTAAACCTAGCGTGCTTATCTGATCCTAACCGGTTTATCATTAACGTCCAATTAATTATTGATTACTAATTAGGTTAAGTAACGGGTATGCAATCCTAGCACTACGGTTTATCAATTTATGGTCTATATGAATCTATGAGTTTGTGAGCCGACTCACAGTGAGATAGGCGCGGAAATGGTGGCTCTGACACGGTATGAATCCCGAGACCCCCGAACTGGAACCCGAACCTCCCGAATGCACGAACTCGAACTTGACCCGCACTTGACCTTGGTGATTCCGAACCTCCGGATAACCCTCATATGATGGCTACTACAACCGTCTATCCTATTTCTAAATAAAAGAAATCCGGTTTATCGGGAAGATTATTACGTCGGAAAAATTCCTTTCCGAAGAATATTCTTTAGAATATTCCGACGTATTAATATTCCTTTCCCCATCTTTCTTCTATTTTTCTCACTCTCTCTCTCCTCCTTTTCTCTCTCTCCCCTCCGGATCCTCCTTCTTCTCTCCTCCCTCCGGCTTCTCCTTCTTCTCTCCTCCCTCCGGCTTCTTCTTCTTCTCCCGGCTCCTCCTCCTCTTCCTTCTTCTTGCCACCTCCTTCTTCTTCTTCTTCCTCCCTTCTCCCTCTCTTCTTTCTATCTTCTTCACTACTCTTGTTGAGAAGTGTTTTTGGTGTGAAGAAAAGTGAGGGGTGGAGGCCTCCTTTTATAGCTAAAGTGAAGAGATCTCCACCTTCCACTTGTCACCTCTTCTTCTCCATCTTAAGCCACGACCTCTCCACCAAAAACCATCCACAAACAATGAATTTTATCATCCACCATCCACTTGTAGCCTCCTCCATGCAGCCCTTGGATTGATGACAACACATCTTTGGAGATTCATGCACCTAAGAAGCTTCTATTTCTTGGGCTCAGATTTCGTGGCCCATGCTTCATACTGAGCTGGATTTAGGTCCAATATGGTCTTGGTAAACTGTCCCAAATACCCTGACTCAAGCCCAAGCCTCAAGGAATTTATTTTGAATTTTTAAGCCTTAATAACCCATTAAGGACTCAAAATTCATAACTTGATCTAGACATCAAATCTTGCTGAATCCTTTTAACCATATCTTCTTCATCTTCTAATGTAGCTTCGGTCAAAATTTCATAATTTTTGGTGGACTTTAGAGGGTCTTCTTTCTTGCCCGAACGATGTATCGGTTTCTCGGAAAAACCGGCTTTACGTTGAATATTTTAAAAAATCCTTTAGCTGCTTCTACAAATCCACCAAGTCTCATTTTAAGATTCTAGAAGATCTTAGATGAATTTAGAAATTTGAATCGCCTCAAACGGACACCCGTAGCTCCCGTTATGGATTTTACAAGTTTTATCGGTTTATCGGTTTCCTTTCCCGATAGTCCGTAAAACTCG
Source organism: Orychophragmus violaceus (assembly GCA_030180135.1). Taxonomy (NCBI): domain Eukaryota; kingdom Viridiplantae; phylum Streptophyta; class Magnoliopsida; order Brassicales; family Brassicaceae; genus Orychophragmus; species Orychophragmus violaceus. The sequence continues at coordinate 10,497,250 of CM058236.1, forward strand.
TTTAATCTTCGTTTCTTCCACGTCTGGTCTTCTAAATGTTCTTTTGGACAAAAATAAGAACACTTGGCCCGTCTCCACTTCCAGATCGCATTTTGGTAAAATTACCAAAATGCCCTTCATCTTCTGAAAATTACGAAAATGCCCTCCGTTGACTTCTCTGCTGCCCGTTGACTATTTCTTGGAACAAGATATTACACCCTCTCTCTTTTGCTTCCCTACAACTCTCAGCAGAACCAGCATCTCTTATCGGAGCAGTATTGTTAGCTTTTTTCTTCAGTCCAGATTGTTCTAACCCAAGCCTGCGAGCAGTATTGTTAGCTTTTTTAAACTGGCCATTGCCATCTCCATGTCATACAGCTTCTTCATAGTGTGTTGCTTCCAAAAACTGCTTCTCTCTTTTGTGTTGTTTTGCCTCTTTTCGCTCTTTCCTAAGTGCCTTAAGGGAACCATGGAGCAAGACATTTCCAATCAAATGGAGAGTTACCGACAACGTACAATCTTAAATATGTCAAGCAGTGGTTCGAAAACGTTCTTGGAGAAGAAGCAAACCTTTCTGCATAAGTTCCATACAACACACATGGAGCCACACTTCCAAACAGAGGTAACGAAGAAGTCATTATCTCATCACTTAAAAAGATTCATCAAGCCAAAAGCAGCACATAACAAACATTTTAATCAAAATTATTATCTCATCTTGAGATTCGTGATCCCATTTATAGCTGAACTCAAATAAGATGTAAAAGATTGACCCTTGAACACATTACAATTCAGAAGTTCTCATATCACATATAATTCAATCAATCAATTTCAACGATAGTAAAAAAATCTATTTAATTTCAGAAACCCAATCATAGAAAACAGAGGAAATAACTCACAAAATTCGAGAGCGCTGCTGCATAATTCATTGTTCTGGCGGAGGCAGGAGATAGAACGGAATTCCACTGGTTCCTCCCCATCGGCTCGCCAATCACGCTCCCATGGCTCACCGGCAAGCCTTCCGATGTCCAGCCGTATTCATCCGCCAATCGACACTGTCTTTATGTCACAGTTTGAACAGATCTTCCCTTGCAAGAGAGGACTGAGACCTCGAAACCACATTGTTGGAAAATGATGCCTTCTTCTAACAAGGGCGGTAGTGGTCTGCTTTGGCGGATGAGATGAATCCATGGATGACCGAATTCTTCAATCAATTGCGGTTGGTCATTTAAGCGTGGAAAGTGAACATGATTTGTTTTATTACAAAGCGAGACAGATGAGGAGAATGACGATGCCCATGAATACCCCTTCCTTTTTGATGTTGTGTGCATCCAACTACATGTTGTGATGAACGTCCGAGATGGAGATCCTCGAAAGTGACGTATGGAGAAGAAGTTGGGACGACATCATCAGTCTGAGCCATGAAAAGGGAAGAATCGAAGGGAAAAATACTCAGGAGATCTCGAGGGAGTATGAAAAAGCAGGTAGCGATAAAGCTTTTTGGTTGGGGACGGCTATATATGAGTAAATAGGGACTTGAAAGATGCGTTTACAGTGTGTGGGTGGAAGGAAGATGAAAGAGCTGGTAATTAATGCCGATCGGTTATGAGGAGACGCCATTTTGAAAGATGAGGTCGCGGCCAATGAGAGAGTTACGGGAAGAGGAGACGATATACAACATAATTATAGGCTAGCCCAATAAGACTTATTTCTGGAGATGAGTCTGAGTGGGCTGAAGTCTTCTTGAGCATGATTTCTTTAAATTTATTAATAGGTCCAAATAACAAAGAAAATGAAAAGATGACGTGGCATTCCCACTGGAGAAAACCAGCTCTTATTATATATAAGATTATATTAATTACAGTTTGAGAATCTAAGTAAAAATGCATCCTTAAAAAGTCCTTTCGCTTTTGCCTCTTTCATGCCTTGAAGGATAGCCCATGCCTTACCTTCTAGAGCCAACGATATGAATGGAATAAAGCCACTGAACTCAAACAAAATATCGTCTGTATCATCACGGATTCCATTCCACAAAGAAGTGAACTTGACTTTCATGAAATATTCACATAGCAAGATATATCTTCATGCCAAGTTTCCTCATGACAATTAGACATTGGATTGCTCTGCTTTTGAAGGTCTACCCGCTTTCTCCCATTCATGTGCAAACTTAATCACCTTTGTTATGACTTCATCTTCTTTAAATAGCCTGTTCTAAAAAATTAATAGATTTCGAGATTTCCAAAAACCCCAAAAAATCCATGAGTACAAATCAGCATTAGAGATACTTAGGGAAGGTAAATTGATGATCTTCTTTCCTTCATGTAGAATTGATTCAATAGTTGGCATATGAGAAAAATTAGGCAACGAGATAGGAGCACAATCCCAAATCCTTCGAGAAAAATCGCATTCTATGAAGCAATGCTCCACCGTTGTCTTACAGTAACTCGTCATCTCCATTCCTCTTTTTGCAAGTTCAACTGCTGTTGGTAGAACTTTAAACAATAATTTTAAGAGAAAAACCTTGAGTTTAGGAGCTGTTTTAACCTTCCAAATGTTCTTATTCCAATCAAAACTTGAAATAATGCGTCCCTCTTGAGTCTTTGTTAATAGCTTGTAGCCTAATTTGACTATATAGATCCCATTAGGTGAAGGTAACCACCTCTGAACGTCAACTTGTCTAGTTACACTTCTTTTCAGTAGCCTTAAACAGTCTTCATATATCAGCAAATTGCCTAACTCTTTCCTAGTTCCAGTCCTTTGTATTATCGTCAATGAGGTCTGCAACTAACCAACGTTGAGGTTAGGTGGTCCAAATGGAGTTAACGACTTCTTCAACGAGAGCAAAGAGTCTTCCCAAATCTGAGTCTCCTTACCCAAACCAACGACAGTTCCTAGACCTCTCTTTATGACATCTCTGCCTATCAGCACTCCTCTCCAGCCATGAGATGTTGTAGATGATAGAACGCATATTAGAAGACTTGAGTGAATCACAAATGATATAATGGGCAATTAGGTCACATTGGCCCTGGATCAGTTCTTCGGATATCGATCCTTTGATCCGGTTCATAAGATCCATTCAAATATTTTATATTTTCAGTCCAATTTAAATCCGTTCTAAAGGGGTTAGGTCTCACAACTATTAATTATAAGAATCGAGAAAACATAAGAAATTCAATATTGGTTATTGCAGGTATTCTGAATTCGAAATAACAAAACTGTAATAAAAATACCCAGACGATTCAAATATTTATATCATAAGTAAACAAATACTAACTAAAATATCTGAATCTAACTGGAATTACCCAAAAATAATTTGATTTATTAAAAACAAATTGATTTGTCGGAAACATCTGATTCACAAAAATTTATCTGTAATAATAAAAAATTGATACATCCAAACTTTACCTGATTTAGCCGACACAACCGAACCTAAATAAAATACTTATTGAATATTTTGGATATCCGTTTGGCTCTCAAATATTACACGAGTTAAATGAATATCTGAAAGTACTGAGAGTAAAAAACCCTTTGAATATAACCTTCAGATAAATCTCACTCTCTAGTCTTATTTTCTCCAACCTCTCTATTGATTCTCAAAATCAAACAATAATCAATTTATTAAATTGATTAGAAGTTTTAGGGACTTGGATATGAGATTAAATTACGATTCAATAGCAAGAACATGTTAGACCGGAAAATCTAGTCTTTATTAAGAAATCGAGCCGGAATCGATCAGTGATCGCTAGCTCTAGGTTTTTTGTGTGTACAAGTAAATGTTTTTTACTTAGTCTTTTCCCGCATAAGAGAATAATATTTATATCAGAGGATCTAGGTTTTTTTCTCTAGATTCTCTCAGATATTCTTTACAAAATCTAAACAATTTAGATTTTATTTCCTAAACGATTTTTAGATAAATGTTAAACTAACATTTATCCCTTTTCGTCATGCAGGTCGGGCGAGTAGGTCACCGAGATCCCTTGACGCTACCGAGCTCTCTTGCGTTGGGTCTCCAATATATCTTCTGGACCCCTTCGTTATTGGGCAGGGCCTTAGAGGGGTGCTAAACCCACCATAACAGTAAGCCCCCAGTTCGTCGCATAGAGCGGAAATTTAGGTCGGTGAATTTGTTTCTCTTGGTACGGATCAATAAATACATTGGCGCGCTGCTACACTGACGTTCTCCCTCATTAATTGTTTTTGACCGAAGGTGGTCATTTATTGTGCCACGGCTTCCTCCAATAGGTGGTCTCCACGTGTCGGGAATGTCGTGTCGCTTTAATTTCGCGTTGGTAACCATCGCGTCGTGATGTGAGATGCGGACGGGTGGTAGAGAGAGATGGTTCGAGCGGCCGGCGATCAATGGAGCGGACGGTACGGGCGGCCGGTGGGCGAGCGGTACGGACGGTCGGGTTGAGCGGGACAAGAAGCTGGCCGATGGCACTCTCTTCTTGTCAAGGGATGATCGAGTGAACTACTGAACTTAGGACTTTAAAACAACAGGAACAAGCAAGCAAACAAAGAGATTCACTTCTCCAAGGGGGCAGCCGCGGAATGGAGAGAGGGAAATCGCCAACTTAGGGTTTTTCTTTGTCTAAACTTACTTGACTTTTCATTAAACAAAAAGAGTGTTTAAATAAATACAACTGAAAGCATATGGGCCAGAAACAATCGAAAATACTAAAGAAAAACAAGGGAAATAAGACTTAAAAACGAGAAAGGAAAGTCTTGGTCGAAATAGAAAAACTGGCCGACCTGTCTCTCTAACGAACGGGCCTCGGATCACGTTAAAAACCTTGTGAGGAAAACCCATTTGGGACAAAGCCTCACAATGGAAAAAGAGTATGATGTCCTCATCATTCCCACCTGGTTCTGGCCTCAGAACAGTATCACCTGCACAATAAGGAGACAAATCATAAACATTAAAACTCGACGATATGCTCATCTCACCTGGGAGTTCCAATTGGTAGGCGTTGTCGTTGATCTTCTTCAGGACCCAGAATGGTCCATCTCCTCGTGGGGCAAGCTTGGATTTCCTCTTGTTTCGGAACCGCTCAGGTCACATGTGAACCCAAACCCAGTCGCCTGGCCTAATGTCGACCTCCTTCCTGTGTTTGTCGGCTTGCTTCTTGTACTTCTCCGTCCTCTTCTCGATGTTCTCCTTGACCGCCTGGTGCAGCTTGGCGACGGCCTTGGCCTTGCGTTCTCCATCAAGATTGATGAACTCTAGTGCATGCAGCGACTTCAGATCAAGTGGAGTATCTGGCTTAAATCCATAAACAACCTCAAAGGGAGACATCTTAGTAGTAGAGTGTTTGGCACCATTATAAGCAAATTCAACAAAAGGAATGCAATCCAACCAATTTGACAAATTTTTACCAACTGTGGCCCTTAAGAGGGTTGAGAGAGTCCGGTTCACGACCTCGGTCTGTCCATCTGTCTGTGGATGACAAGTGGTCGAGAACAGTAGCTTGGTCCCAAGCTTCCTCCATAACGTCCTCCAGAAGTGACCTAGGAAGGTCGGATCACGATCTGAAACGATAGTCCGGGGTAGTCCGTGCAATCTGACCACTTCTTTGAAGAAGAGGTCCGCTTTCTGGGTCGCGTCATTCGTCTTAAAACACGGTATGAAATGAGCCATCTTTGAAAACCGGTCGACCACGACGAAGATTGCACCCTTGTTCCTGATCTTAGGCAAACCAAGCACAAAATCCATGGAAATATCGACCCATGGCCGGTTAGGTATAGGCAAAGGTAAGTAGAGACCGTGAGGATGTAACCTGGATTTAGACTTAAGGCACGTAATGCACTTGGAGCAGAAACGCTCCGTATCTCGTTTTTGATGTGGCCAGTATAAGTGCTCGACTAGGACATTCAGTGTCTTGTCCACGCCAAAGTGTCCCATTAGTCCTCCTCCATGGGATTTTTGGATCAGGAGCTCCCTCATCGATCCTTGAGGAATGCACAGCCGCTTCCCTTTGAACAGGAATCCGTTATGCAAGTAGAAAACTCCCTTTGGCCCATTGCAACATTCCTGAAAGATTTCACCAAAATCAGGATCAGTATCATAATCTTCCTTCATAAGTTCAAACCCCAAGACTTTGGCCTCCATGGTGCTGATCAGTGTGTATCTCCGGGACAGTGCATCAGCTACCACGTTCTCCTTTCCCTTCTTGTACTTGATGATGTACGGAAAGGTCTCCACGAACTCAAGCCACTTGGCGTGCCTCCTCTTCAGATTCGTCTATCCTCTCAGATGCTTGAGCGTCTCGTGGTCGGTATGAATAACAAACTCCTTGGCCAAAAAGTAATGCTACCAAGTCTCCAAGGATCTAACCAACGCGTAGAGCTCCTTGTCATAGGTAGGATAGTTGAGCGTGGCTCCACTCAATTTCTCGCTGAAATAGGCGACCGGCCGTCCTCCTTGCCTCAGGACAGCTCCAATTCCTAAACCTGATGCATCACACTCAATCTCAAACGTCTTATCAAAATTAGGCAAAACCAAAATAGGAGCATGGGTTAGCAAATCCTTGAGCTTCTGAAATGCGGTTTCGTGCGACTGGCCCCATTTGAACGGGACGTTCTTCTTGATCACGGCTGTGAGTGGGGCGGCCACAGTGCTAAAGTCCTTCATAAACCGTCTATAGAAACTGGCCAAACCGTGGAAATTTTCTGACATGGCCGATCGTGGTCGGGGTCGGCCATTCCTCAATCGCTTTGATCTTTTCTTGGTCAACCTGTACGCCCTGCGAACTCACAACAAAACCTAAAAAGACAAGCTCATCAGTGCAGAAGGTGCACTTATTGAGGTTCGCGTAATCCTGTCGAAGAGTATCTATCACTTGCTCAAGGTGCACCAGATGGTCAGCAAAACATTGACTATAAATCAAAATATCGTCGAAATAAACAACAACGAACTTACTGATGTAGGCCCTTAAGACCTGGTTCATGAGACACATGAACGTACTGGGTGCGTTTGTAAGGTCGAATGGCATGAAAGTTTCCTCTAGCACTTGTGCTCATCGGGCCATACACATCCGTATGTATAAAGCCCAATAAGTCTCTGGCCCTTTCATTTTGTTCGTTCGCGACCTGTGTCGATCGACACACCTTTTGTGTCGATCGACGCTGCTTTTTGTTGAAAGGGGCCTTCGTCATTTTACCCAATAAACAAGATTCGCATTTCTCACATGATTCATAATCAAACCATGGAGCTTCTGAATCCGTTTCTCATTTATGTGGCCCAAACGACAATGCCAGAAATTTTTTGATTCGTATCATTTGACTTGAATCTCTTGGTACTAATGTTATAGATAGGCACGTTTTGTTTTAGAACATAAAGTCCATTCTCTAATGGACCTCTACCATAAAACATATCATTGTAATCAAATGAATAACACTTATTCTTAATTTGAAAACTGATTCCATATCCAAACAAGGAATATAAATAATACTTCTGCTTATAGCAGGTACATAGTAGCAGTTCCTAAGAACAAAAAACCAAGCAAGAAGGCAAAACAAATGAAATGTTCCTACGGCTAATGCAGCAACTCTTGCTCCATTTCCACGCGCAGGTCCACTTGTCCTTTCTCCAAAATCCTACTTTTGCTTAGGTCCTGCATATTTGTACAAATATGAGTACCACATCCGGTATCTAATACCCAATAAGTAGAACTATAAGAAGTAGCATTTACTTCTATAACATAAATACCTGAAGAAGAAGTCTCGTACGTCTTCTTCAGCTTCTCATAATCTTCCAGGAATTTATTGCAGTTTCTTTTCAAATGCCATAACCATTACAATAATGACACTTATCATCTTTAGAAGGACCAGTTTCAACCTTAGGAGCATGGTTAGACTCGCTTGGATTCACAATCGAGCTCGTCCTGCCATCACCTTTGTTCTTACCAAGTTTCTTAAACTTTTTACCCTTTTGTACCATAAGGACATTTGGGGTGTCCTTCTTGATGTTAGGTTCAGCAGTTTTAAGCATCCCATGCAATTCAGTCAACGTCTTCGTAAAGTTGTTCATGTTATAGTTCATAACAAATTGATCATAGCTTGACGGCAGTGACTGCATAATGATGTCAGTAGCCAACTCTTGACTAATGGGACAATCCAGTTTCCCCAGGTTATCAATATAACCCATCATCTTAATGACATGAGGACTAACTGCTCCGTCCTTTGGTAGCTTGCACTCAATTAGAGACTTAACCGTCTGGTATCTCTGAGTTCGTGCCTGCTCCTGAAACATACTTTTCAGGCCAGTGATCATCTCTATTGGCGACTCCACGTACTCATATTGCTTCTGCAAGTCCGAGTTCATAGTAGCCAACATGAGACAACACACATCGACCACATCGTTGGAATGCTTATCCCAAGCATCCTTCTCTGACTGCCAGGCATTGGCTCGGTACTTCTTGGGGAGAACTATCTCAAGGACATAGTCCTTTTTCTCCTATTTGAGAACAATTCTCAAGTTCCGATACCATTCCAGAAAGTTAGATCCATTTAACTTGTCCTTCTCAAGGACGGATCGCAGGGAGAAATTGTTATGATGGTTTGTGCTAGACATAGCTGAAAACAAGAGAGGTTTAGTTATCATGTTCAAGAAATGAGAAATCTTAACAATTAAGAAAACTCGCATTATATTCAAAACAATGTTTCCTCAAATGAATATAATGATCCAAGACCCATACTTCACTAAAACTTGAGTGAGCTTTGGCTCATCGCCCAAATTTCAGCTATCTAGGTAAGCAACAACTTTGCTAGTTATATCCAATATAACTCTTGGTTGTGGATTGACATCTTATGTCAAATCCACCCGATGTCTCTGGGCCCAAAACGAATTTGATAGCCCAGTCAAGTAAACCAATCTCTTAAGTCATGTAATTGTTGACGCCTTGCACTGCAAGCCTATCAACACGATTACCTCCTGCCTTACTCATGTAATTGTGGACACCTTGCACTGCAAGTCTATCACACAATGAAACGAGTCTTGACAGTTGACAAGATCGGGAAGACATCAAGGATTACTTGATATTTAGTTTGAGGAACGAAACTTTTAATTTAATATACATATCATATATGTATCTTAGAAGGATTATAATCAAACTAAAACAACTAATTTGACTGAGTTTTAGTTATTCTAAGAAATGGGTTAAGTCTTTGGTCCGGTTTATGCGATTTCTGGTTCAATAACCAAAATCCCGAGTGGTATGTCGACCGACACAACTCCGTGTGTCGATCGACACTACCAAACCAAAACCATTGCGATAACCGGTCAATCATATTGAACCGGTTCGATAGCCGGTTAGTGTCGATCGACACAACACTTATGTCGGTCGACATCAACCCGATTCACTCAAACCGCAATTAACCCGTTAAACCGGTTTAAACTAATTGCGATAACCGGTCCAATCCAATTGAACCGATTCATCCAATAGAACCGATTTAGCCAATTTTAACCAAGCGCGATAACCGGTCCAATCCAATTGAACCGATTAAACCAATCGCAAGGTCCGTGTCGACCGACACAACACTTGTGTTGACCGATGCGTTAGGGCATCAGGAACTTTGATCTTTATGATCGAAACCTTAAATTTTATTCGGATTTCCATACTGTGTCGATCGATGCCAGATTGGTGTCGATCAACACTATGCGAAACCACAGAATCATTTCTTAACAAGAACCCTAAAACGCGATTCCTTTTAACAAAACACAATCGATTCAAATTCATCTAATTCGAATAGCTTGCTGTTAGATTCAATAGGATAAACCTTAAGGCTCTGATACCACTGAAGGAATTTCTAGCAGTTCCTAATCCAATTAGGCAACCCTAGGTATAAATTCCATAGTCTAGGATCTAGGGTTTAGGTATATTGAATAATTGGGATCTCGAAATACCTGGAGTTTAGCAGCGGAAGATGAACAAGTATTCGAGATTCACGAGAGCCTCAAGTGCTGCGCCTCTACTGGTATCCACACGCACACAAACTGGAATCCGCCGGGATGCTAGTGCCGGGAGATCGGATCTCTTCGGGATTAGTCTGTTTCTGAGAGGTGGCTGCGATTAGGCTCAAGCTCTTTCTCCAGGTCGTGCTATATCACATATATATAGATCTATGAAAACCTAATTAATCACCGGACCGAACCAAGATTAATTGAGTCATTAAATCAAAATATTGTTTCGATCTTCGCCTTGCATCGATCGACACAATACTTGTGTTGATCGACACACCCTCAAAACACGTATATTAATGTATATCAAATACACATTAATTTGATCATTACATTAATGATCATTCCCATCATTCCCACATGAAGTATATCCAGTCTTCTTAGGTGTGTGACCCTGTAGGATCATATAATACTAGTAATGAGTTCACAACTCACATATCACAAGTGGTTTCTAGCAAAACATTATGACCATCTAGTATTGTATGAATGTCTAATCTCGACAACGCAACTAACTCAAGGTAGACAGATGATTGTCCATGAAAGGACTTGGGCTGATTACACAGACCAGATGAGTTTCATAGAAACCGAACAGCCTTAGTACTTCCTGGTTTCGAGAGGGAGGATTTTGAGATCAAGACCATCTACTACTCGCTGATGAAACAGAATGCTTTCCATGGACATCCAACAGAGCAGCCTATGGACCACATTGATTCGTTTGAGGACATAATCAATGGCATGAAGTATGATGGAGTTTGCTAGGATTATCTGTTCCTTAAGCTCTTTCCTTACAGTCTCGCTGGAGACGCTAGTGCATGGCTGAAGCAACTGGCACCTGGTCAATTTACCACTTGGGCAGCACTGAAAAGTGAGTTCCTGAGACATTTCTACGATGATGCGCGTTCAGACCAGTCCAGACAGGATATTCTCACATTTTCCCAAGGAGCTGTGGAGCCTTTAAAAGCTGCTTGGATGAGATTTTGGAAGTATCAGCGTGACCGCCCACACCATGGATTCAGTGAAGTCACATTGCTAGGTATTTTCTTCAGAGGCATAGATCTGCCGTATCAGTCTGCGCTGGAAATTTCCAGTAATGCTAACTTCAACACCAGGACTCCTACACAAGCTAAACAGTTGATTGATAATCTAATAAGCAGCAACAGTTGCAAGACTATGGATGAGAGGAGGAAGAAATCTGGTGGAAGTGTTGATAACTCAGAGATGGCTGAATTGAGATCCAGGATGGACAAAATCTGCAATCTTCTAGGTGAGAAGAAAGCTGTCCACTTTGCTCAAGAAGTAGAAGTAATTCAGACTGAGGAGGACACAGAAGAAGATGTGAATTACATCGGAGGATCTGGTTTCCAAGCACTACAAGAAAACTGGGTATTGATAGCAGAACAGGATAGCACGAATTTGGAAATTGCTATTATAAATGGCCAGATTGGTTTGGGTACTCTATTACAGCAATAAAATAGTGCTAAACGGTTTTTCTATTAAGCGGGAAACCCAAATTAGATTTTAGAGCCCAAATTCTGCTATCAAGCTATGGGCGCCAAAGACTTGGTAAAAAAATAAAGATTTGGGTTCCTTGTTCATTTCAGATCCTGACCAACAAAAAATTGCAAAGTGAGTGGTGTTTCTTTACTCAAGTTTCTTTACTCAAATTGCAAAGTATCATCCAATTTCGTTGACGCGAGTTTCGCCGGAGGGTGAGGGATTTCGCAAGAGTCAGAGAGACGGTGAACGAGGAGGGAGACGAAGAGCGTGGAGAGAGTCTACCTCTCTCGACCATGAATTCGATTAGGAATCCTGTTCTTCCTATTTCCGATCCTCTTCTCACCCCGGAGAATGATTTTGACGGTAAAGGTGTTGACGATCGGCTATTTAAAGGATCCGCCATGACAAAACGTGGTGCTTATTCTGCTCTTTCTTACATGGTATGTGCTGGTAATTTCCTCGATTTCACTTGTTTCAAATCGCGGCTCTTCACTCAGCAATTGAAACGAGATCGTTGGTGAAATTCGAGAATGGGAATACAGTAGAGTCTGTGTTCGACGAAGAAAACTTGGTAAGCCGTATTCGATTGAAGTTTTACCCAACAAAGAGCTGCTTATTCTTGATTCTGAGAACAATAACATCTACAAAATTTCATCCTCTCTTTCACTATGTAAGTATAAGAATGTGCTGGCTTTTATTGAATCATATGTTTGTTCCATGATAATAACTTTCAAAATCACTATCTTGAAGCTTGGGACTCTGTGATTTTGATATAGTTGACGGTCTTTGAAGCTTGGGACTCTCTGTGATTCTCTTATTCTTGTGTGTACATCATTGTGAAGGTAGTGGGTGAGGAGGGTGAAAAAAGCTTGTCTCTTTTCATTGTCCCTGATGAGTATGCTATCTTAACTTCACACAAATTAAGCTTTAGTTTTAACTTTGTTGTTAATTAGACTGTACCTAATCATGTATTTCCTTTTTCTTACAGTTCGTCAACTACATGAAATTGCTTTCGGGGGAAGTGTGGGTCAAGAGGTGGAGTACGGGTGAAAGACAAATTGCTGGAGAGAAGAAACGTGTATCTTCTGAATCTGTGCAAGAACCTTTGCGAGACTCTGCATATAAAGATGAAGCGGAGGCAGATCAGCGCTAATGGCAGGTTCGAGAAACTTAGTGTCTAGATCGAGAACCGTAACTCAAAAGTCACTCAATCTTAAACCCACAATGACTTCGTCTCCTTTTGCTTCAGTGTCCCAATCCATCCCTCGAGCTTCAAGGTGAGCAGTGAGCACTCAGTTTCAGCTGGTTCAAGAAATTTAACATAATATATTATCGTTATCCATGTTTGTGGGCTTGTTTTTAATCTGAAACTTTCTTAACGCAATGTGAAGGGTTCTGTCAGCTTTGGGAAGCGTCGAAATGATGATTCCGCTTCATAGTGTGGTTGCTTCGGTCATAGTGTTTCATCGCTGGTTTTGAAAATGAAAGTGATCCTGAAGGTTAGATATAATTCTTTGTCTATTTTGTTTCACTTATTGAATTCCTCATCTCGCTGGATCAACTAGACACAGATTGAGTTCCTCCAGTTTTGTGGAACGAGTAGTGAATGTCATTGTTCCTATTCTGAGTGCATGATGCTTCATTTGAAAACCCTTGTTGATTCTGTTGTTTGATGTGGAAATTTGAAATTGGGTGAGTTGGATCAAAGCAGGCACATGTTGTGTTTTTATGTCTATTCAAATTATATTTTCTCTCCGATTGTTCTCTGTATTCATTTATGCTATATGAGTAAAACTGGATGTAGCAGTGATTTTCATGGCTTTGACACACTTCACAATAATTTGAAACCCGATTTCGTTTTTTGATGTGGAGATTAAATGAGTTGGATCAAGTAGACACAGCTTATGTTCTTTGTCTACTGAAATGATTCTTCTCTTTGTTTGTTCTCTTTATCCATGTATGCTATATGAGCAAACTGGATGTAACGATGATTTCACACAATTGTGTGGCTACACAGGGTTCTATAAGACATGTACTGCTTACTATTCATGGAGAGGAGCTGAAGGGTACCGATTCACAGCCATTCCGTCCTACTGAACTCAACTAGCTGGAGACGTAGAGAATATCTGTGCATAGAAAAATTGCTTACTACGTTGTCGTCAAAGCAATGCCTACGTTGTCGTTAATGACATCTATCGTTTTGTTGATGAAGAGTCAACAACTCTTTTATCTGGTAAGTTGTCATTGAATTTGAAAGAGAAGAGTATTGCCATATTCTTAATACATGCTGAGAACTCTCATGGACTACCGTTGCAGCGCCAGAAACTGAAGTGGCCAAACCTGTTGATGAAATAAACAATACCAAGTCGGTTAACAAAATCGTTGCTCCTGCCGAGAAGTATGTTAATGTTGCTGAGGTTAAGAAGGTTGTTACTGGACCTACTCCTCCATTGGACAATGGGAATGATGAAAAGGCTGTTACTGCTCAAAAACCTAAGAGCCAAAACCTAACAAAGAACCTCTGTATCTAGAAACAGAGTACAAGCTGTTTGTTTGTAATTTTTGAACTATGTTTTGAAGCTCATTTTATCTCATTGGTAACAACAATACTAGCGCTACTAAACTAAACAGCTCTTTACTCTCTTGGAATCAAAATATGTGAGTCTCATAATTCTAAACTAGATAAGTGAGTCTCATAATTCTCTCAAATTTATATCTATATAGCTCAATCTTGTAAGAACACAAAGGTATATATATATAATATTGAATACCAAATCAAACAAATAAAACCAAAATTAGAAACAAACTCTTAGTTTAGAGTATAAACAAACTTTAACCCTATACCCCAAACTTCAAACCCTAGCCATAAAATACTATCCAATTTCTAATTGTATATTATTAAAATAAACATCATATAATATACAAAACAAATCATACACTTATAAAAATTCCAAAACCTTCTTTATACCCTAAACACTTCACTAAACACAACCCTAAACCCTAAAATTCTAAGTATAACACATTTAATCTAAACACAACCCTAAACCCTAAACTTCTAAACCCCTAATAATAAACCTTAAAATTTTGAACATCAAATAATATAGCAAAATTTGACATTTAAAAAAGAAATTCCAAGTATACCAAATTTAACCTTAACTCTATAACCTAAACACAACCCTAAACCCTAAATTTCTAAACCCCTAATAATAAACACTAAAAATGTAAACATCTAATAATATAGCAAAAACTTAACACTTATAAAAAATTTCAAGTATAACAAATTTAACCTTAATTCTATACCCTAAACCCTAAACTTCCAAACCCCTAATAATAAACATTAAAAAGTAAACATCAAATATTATATCAAAAATTTAACATTTATGAAAAATTCAAGTTTGAAACATTTTATATAGAATTTAGGGTATTATAATACATGTTTGAAATTTAGGGTTTGGAGTATTGAAATATAGGGTATGATTCACATTTAAACATAATTTTCCTATTTGTCATTTAACATAAGAAAATACAATAAATTATTGTTTACTTTAAAAACATAAAATTGGAAAAGAAAAAAATAGAAACATATAAGAATAATTTTTATTAATAATATAAATAAAATATTTTATAAAGATTTTTAAAAGAAATAAAAAATAAATAAACTTTTTGAAAGGAGAAGTAAAAAAAGGGGTTTCAGAGCCAATTTGTGCTAAAATTTTGGATTTTAGAGCCCAAATTTTTGGTTTACCCCGGCAAAATTTTTGCCTTTTCCAAATCCCTAGTTTCCTAAAAAAGTTATGATCGAACTTTTCCATTTCTTACGACCTGTATCTCATTCGTGTGATCTCTTAGCAAAGCTAGTGATTCTCTGTCAATAAATCAAACAAAAATCACAGGTTAGATTCCCTATTTTCACTACCTCTCGCTATTTCTTCCCTCGTCACTATCCTTATCTCTCAAAATCCAAAAAAAAATTCCCACAAACCCTAAATCGATCTGTTCGACGAGCGGCTGAAGAGGAAAAAACCAAGAGTTGTGCTTGTTGCTGGAGGAAGAGGAAGATGTCGGGGCTAGGTGGTCGGTCGAACCCTTCTGAATCTCAGACATATGAACTTCAGCGGCGAAGCGGTTTGTATTTGTTTATCATCAAAATATTATTATCATAAGCTGCACGATCAAGATCTCATACTTGAAACTGTTATGTTGTCGTTTGAAGGTTGGATCTTTAGCTGCACACTATCAAGTACCATTGCGCCACATTTTTCTGGTAAAGTTCCTGACTTTAGCATCCTTATAAAGGAGAACAGTGTTTCTAATGAACACTATTGAAGCTTAATGTGGGTTTCTCTCTTGTAGATATACGATGAGATGGCTTTACCAAATGGGGTTTTGAGACTTCAACCGAAAGGAGGTCAAGGCTATCACAACGGGTATGTATGTGCCTCTTGGATATCTAAGTGTGTTCTCTGGTCTAAGCGTGTTCTCTTGAAAATCTTCTTTTAGTCCCAGCTTGTATCAATGAATCCACCTTTAAATGTTTATAGAGACTTATATTGTCAGTTTTTATTTGTCAGAAAGTATTCAGCCTAGGCGTTGTAGAAGAAATCATAGACTCACTCTTGGGTGGACTCCACTGGAGACAATCTGATGCTAGGTTGGTGGTATCTTATCTTTGGATGATTGTTGATAAGCTTTGCTTCTTTTATTGATTTGTGTTACGTTTGCCAGGCAAGAAGTCAGTCAGCTCTCTGATGTTATAAACAAAATAAAGAACAATCCTCACAATCAAAGGATCATGCTTTGGGCTTGTGATCCTGTAGATTTCAAGTTGCCGGATCTGCTTGTCAGACGTTCGCACAGGTTAGCACAGGTTGCATCTGTTTTGTGCTTACATAAAGAATACTGTGAAAGTAAACTCACAATGATTTGGTTGTTTTGATCAATTGTATGTGGCGAATGATCAACTTTCATGTCAAGTCTATGAGAGCTCAGCCAAAACAAGTCTTGGAATTATTTTCAGTATCGCTGCATACTCTCTCTTGACATGCATCATCGCACATGTTTGTGGTATGTATACATAAATCCAATTTTAACATCAAATTAGATCTCATAGTGTGGGGTAAAGTCTTGTAAGCTTGTGTAGTTTCTTGTGTTGACAGATATTGGTGGTGATGATTTCCTCAGCTTTGAATTCAGATATTGCAATTTTATCTTAGTACTAGTGTTTGACTTTGATAGGTTATCCGGTCTTACCGTGTTTGCTTATTTGCAGGTGTGGGATATTCATACTCAAGACATGAGAGCACCGTTTGTGTTGTTTTTACTCAGTCCAACAATACGGTTTCATCGAGAAGCAATTGACTATTGGCTATTGTTGTAGAAGGCTGGGCTAATGCAAGAGGATCAATAATGTTAGGAATATATTAGGAATTTCTATATATGTATCTTTTACTATGTTTGTTTGTGTAAAACATGTTTTAAGTTATCAATAAAAAATCTAGTTTTAAAATATAATTGTTTTTATATAAATCTAATTGATTTTTAAATAATAATTCATAATGAGAATTCAAAATAATATTATATAATAAAATTTCAATAGTTTTTTTATGGCAAAAAAATAAAAGTGTTCATAAGATATATAATAACCATAAAGATGGGTCATTATAAATAATAATACAACAAAACAAAAATGCTAGTATAAAATATAATATAGCCCTAAAATATTGTCACTATAATATGTATTATTGCACGAATAATATGCTATATTAATCTATAAAATGGCGATAAACCAATGCTACTCTAAACTATACAATCACATCGAAATTAGTGCTATCGTAGACAAATATACGATAGCAGATCAAATTAGTGCTATCGTAGATGGCTGACCTAAGATGGCAGCGGCAAACATAGCGTTTATGGAAACGCTATCATAGACATATGATATCGTTTTCGTGGTGCTATCAATACCCATATTTCTTGTAGTGAAGGAAACATATTTGGATATCAATCTGGGAACAAATTTTCCGGTGGAGGACAGAAGGGTGCCTTCACAGGCAATCAGAACTCTTCAAGCTTTGGACAGACTAGTAACTTTCAGAAACCTTATGGACAAGGAAATCAGAGAACCTACAGATCTTCATCTTATCAGTCACCTCCTGCAACCACTGCTTTTGAGACTAGGATAGAAACAATGTTGGAACAGGTACTGGAGAGCCAGAACAAGATTTCTGTGGACAGTAACAAGAAGCTGGATGCAGTTTATGAGAATCTCAATGGGAAGTTTGAGACTCTAAGCACTCATGTGAAGCAGCTGGACACTCAGGTAAATCAGATTTCCAGTTCTATGAAAGGAAAAGGAGTTGCAGACACTCACATTAAGGCCTGGTCTGTGTACATTAATGATGGGACTCACCAAGGTGAAAAATTTGAGCTAAGTACGGCTGAATTGGTAGAGGAGGAAGAATTTTCGGATTTTGGAGAAAAACTCTCGGGTGAAAGTTGTGAACACAGTGTTGCAAGGATCGACACACCCTTAGTGTCGGTCGTTGCAGGGCGTGAACAGACAGAACTGTCGGCTGATAATGGCATAGATGCTGACTTGGAGCTTGATCGCCTATTCCCTGGAGTTTCTGAGATCTCTCAACAGGAGATTTATGCGCAGATTGTTAGACAACACACATCAGTGTCTGAAGTGATTAGGGAGGAAATTGAAGAGCTTAAGAAGCTAGAGGAAATTGGTGAAGAATTGGAAGAAATTCCAACTTCTGATGATCCACCTTATCATCCCTGTGTGCAGAGGTACTTAAACAGGATGCTGCCTTTAGATGAAGAGCTGAGAGACTGGGTGATTATAGTTCCCCAACACATTAGTGAGGTGCTACTGAACAAGATCCCAAAGAAGCTGCCTGACCCTGGAGTCTTTGTGCTTGATTGCTCTATCTTCGAGGACAGTTTTAGACGCTCTCTGTGTGACTTAGGAGCTGCTGGAAGTATGATGCCTTATTCTGTGGCAGAGAAGCTGGGGATGCTGGATTTTTCTCCTACTAGGACCTCTCTTGTCCTAGCTGATCAGTCTATACGAGTTCCGGAAGGACTCTTAAAGGACATTCCAGTGAGAGTTGGAAAATACTTAGTTCCGACAGACTTCCTTGTGCTGAAGTATGACTGCGATCCTGATGAAGCATTGCTGCTTGGAAGACCATTCTTGGCTACAGCAGGAGCTGTGATTGATGTTAGACAGAGTCTAATAGACCTCCACCTGGGAGATGAGCTGCTGCGATATGAGATGGAGAAGCTGCGAAAGCCACTGATAGATGGGCAGACATTCACAATCATGGATGCAGATGATGAGCAGCCGAACGACACTGTGATTCTAGATCCTGGAGCACATTTTACTCCATCTTTTCTTGGACATGAGCATTCTGCAACAGCCTATTCTCCACCTTGGATGAGGATACTTGAACAGAGACAGAAAAAGTCTCTGTCAGGTTCTCTTGGTGCCCGAAAGATCTTGTAGGTCCGGTCAAGCTAATGACCTTAAACAAGCGCTGAGTGGGAGGCAACCCACTGTTAGGTTTAGTTGTTTTTCTTTCTTATTTTTGGTGTTTTTTCTTAGGATTTCACGTTTTTGTTTTTGTTTTTGCTAAATTTCAGATGCAGAACTCGATTCTGGAGATGTGTGACGATCGATGCACTTGTGCACCGGTCGTTACAAGGAGATTTGACGAAGAGGGGAAATCGCATTGTGACGATCGTTGCTCACAAGCAACGGTCGTTGCAATTGGTTCAATTGCAAAATTAAGGTATGCGCTAAACCGGAAAAATCAATTATGATTTTACCAGCAACGGTCGTTGCCCCTAAAGCAACGGTCGTTGCATCCACGACCAGGTAAGTGCCTTAAACCCTTTCTCTTCTCTTTTCTTTCTCATTTCCGATCATCCGTACAACCGAAAGCTCCACACCCAAAATCGAAAATTCTCATCATTTTTCCTTGTTTCAATTGCTAATACTTCCTATTTCACACTCTAAACCCTTGTCTGTAGCTCATATCTCACGAATCCAAGGTAAAGAACTTCTATTTCTCAAACTTTTCGGATTGGATTTTAGGGTTTTAGGGTTTTTGATTTTTGAACCGAAAATTGATGATGCATGCGTAATTAGACTGATTTAGGGTGATGGATTATGATTTTGAACTGATTTGAGGCAATGCGGCTTGGATTTGGACTGATTTTGTGGATATTGTTTGCGGCGAAATCGCCTTGCAACGGTCGTTGCTTTCGAGCAACGGTCGTTGCTTTGCGATTTTGGGAAATGTTCGATAAAGTGAAATCGCCTTGCAACGATCGATGCCTTAGATGCAATGGTCGATGCTTCGCGATTTCACAGAGAGTTGCCGAGACTTATATTGTTTAAATTTTGTTTCTTTTGCAGATGGCATCTCGTAGACAGCCCCGCAAGAAGCAAGCAACAGCATCAACGGCCGCAAGACAGTACATTCCACCTCCAGAGTGGTTTCACAGACACTCTCAGCCACCGGAGCCATATGTAAGAGATGGATCGCCAGTCGCTTTGCCTTGGCCCCGAGAAGACGCTACAGAGATCCCGATAGCCAGACAGTGGCCAAGGGACATTCGCACGTTCTTAAAGACTGCAGACTTCACAGAGCGGCCACTGCTTGACCAGTGGGATGAGTTTGATTCACTCCTCTACAGTGGTTGGTGTGGGATGACCATCAAGCCAACCAAGTTCGCTGACTACTCTACCTGCAAGAGTCTGGGGATTGATGAGCAGGTACTTGATATGTGCAGAGGCATTGGTCTAGGGACAATGCCAATGCGCCCTTATGATCTCTATCCTGAGCTGGTCAGGCAGTTATTGGCCACTTGCAGAGTGGTTTACCCAGATCCCGATAGGAGGAGCGCTACAGGAGGTTTCCTTACCTTCATGAGTTGGGGAGTCAGGTATCGGATTCCTCTACTTGATCTTTGCAGAATCTACGGGTTCAGTACTGAGCCGAGACGCATTGCTATGGCACTTGAGTGGGACCCAGTTGAGGCTCGCACATTCTGGGAGAGTATTGGCAGCGGTCGATACAACTCCAGGATCACACCGGTGAAGATGATGAGGCATCCTGTGCTGAGATATGTCTCGCGTATCTTGTGTTGGAGCTTGCTATGCAAGTTTGAGGCCAACAAGATGCGCAAGTATGAGATGGAGATGCTGTTTATGGGGTTGAGAGATCAGTTTAGAGGTTCTGGCGTGAGAGATCCTACTACGGGTCTCAACTTGGGAGCTGTCTTTGCTTTACATCTATGTGATCTGCAGACGAAGCCTTTTGATGGAGCTAGTACAGAGACGGTAGGGAGCTTGCTTACTCCCATTTTTATGCATTGCGGGATTCCTTTACAGGGCACAGAGTGTGATACAGCCAAGGAGTTCCTTGATCTTAGCCATTTGCAGAGCGCCACCTGGCTCAAGGAGGGGCGCATTTGGGTTTACACCGATCCGATTTCTGGGAGATGTGGTATAGAGCTTCCTGCTGCTAGGTGGACACGGATTGATACGTTGGAGGATCTGAGATTTCAGCCTCCTGAGACTGAGCAGCGTGGGATTCCTTATATGGCTCATCCGCTGGGAGAGCCTTCCACACGAGCCTCGACTTCTGCTGCCCCTGAGACTTCTGCTGCTCCGGTTGTTCTTGGCCCTTATCCTGAGATGTCAGTTCCCTATGGAGATATGTCCGAGGCTGAGTGGAGAGAGCGTAGTGATGGGATATGGAGGACCGTTTGGGAGTGGATGCGTGGCTGCACTTGCAGGAGACATCCACCAGTTCATCAGCCCGTCCCTGCTTCACGACGTAGACAGCGTTCTCCTACGGACGTCAGTGATACTGAGCGCTATGGAGGGATTGATGATAGCGAGTGAACGTAGCTGTCATCTCTGGATTATCGGTTCTGTACTCTGTTTTTCTTTTTATTCTTGCACTTTCTCTTTTTATTAGTTTGCTACTATGTTTGGATGGTTTATGCTTGATTAGGTACATTTGTTGCATGGGTCTTACTCTGTTTCTAGTGTTTTCAGCTTGCAGAATTCGAAACTGACAAAAACCGACGGATTAACCTGCTAACTTGCTGACTGTTCGTGAAATCGCAGTGCGTCGATCGACACACCATTGTTTCGATCGTTACAATGGAAATCGCACAGCAACGGTCGGTGCACCTAGTGCAACAATCGATGCCTGACTGCGACAGAGGTAAAAACCCGAGAGAACTAACCATTCCATTAACAAATTTTTCTTTTCTTTCTTTTAACCAATCCCTTGCTTGACACTACTGGGGACAGTGTGTCTTAAGTGTGGGGGAGGTTCTACTAATTATTTTCTTTTGTTTTCTTAGAGTCAGTTAAATTTTTTTTTAAAAAATTGTTTTTTGAGTCAAAATTTGTTTAAGTAGGAAACAATGATTTTTTGAGAAGATTAGCAGCATTTGCAGGAACTTAAGTAACCATTGGGATGAAGCTGCAGATTATCTATGACTATTAGAAAACCCCATCACAGATCAGCCTACTGAGAACACCCACATCGCTTCAGGTATCAGAGGATCTTTTACTGACTTCAATTTAATCCTGACTTTAGATTTCTCACCTAAGGGCTTGGTATACTTTATGTCGGACTCCCTTGTTGGTTCTGACACAGCCTGTAAACCTTGTAGGAACTGTTTAGTTGATCCTGATTCAATTCACAGATTCATATCAACCTAAACATACAGATCTAGGTTCTCTTGATTAGAAACATTAGATGATCTCACCTTTTACCTGTTTGTTGCAGCCGAAGGAATAGAACAGGTCAGAGATCAGAGAGATACACCGAGGGATGAATCCTCCAAAGGTTCACACACGCGATCACAGGAATGGCTGCTAGACCACGAGGAGAGAGGCGCGCGGCTAGGGAGGCTAGGGTTAGGGAGAAAAGACTTGGCTTTTAGTTTATAAAAGCCTTCTCTTTCCTTTTTGGGCTTTTGGGCCCAAAATACCAATCTGATTAAATCCCATGGATTTAATCAGACCCATTAGTCTCTCTCTTAGTACGACAAATGCCTGGCACTTTTACCGTACTTCTGCTAAGCCGTTCCAACACATTTTCCTGTTAGCTTAGGCGTGTGACCCATATGAGATCATATAATAAAGGCAATAAGTCCAAGACTTATAGATCATGAGCGGACTCTAGCAAGCCATCATGATCCCCAGTATTATATGACTTATGTCTGATCTTTGACATACTCTTACTTTCTAGAGACAGTACCGAGATTACTGGACACAATTCCAACAATCTCCCACTTGTACTGGAATCTCTGTATTCATAATCCTTTTGTCACAATATCTCGATTAGTCATAAGGCAAGATTAGTGTCATCCTTATAAAGCCTAATCTTGTTCATCGGACTCTGATTTGATACTGACAATCCAAACGACTCGGGAAAGTCCGTTTGAGCATGGCCATGCATTTTCCAGTATTCAAATCTCCGATTGGCCTAGAGATATTCACTCCATTTATATTGGAGGGACAAATCCCGTCTTGTTCCATCACTGTAAACTACTCATTTCATAATGTACCCAAACAAGGTCCTTATAACTATCGCAGAACGATAGCGTTAGACAATGATCAAAGTACATCAGTCCATGGGCAGTCACATGCATGTGAACTCAGGTCTAAGGACTATACTCTATAGTCGTAGTAAGAATCTCTTATGACACAGATATAAATATCCTGAAGAGTTCTTATAAGCGGGTCTTGTCCGGTCGTATGTTCCCAACATACACCTATGTACTGACTTTGATGCCGCGCATCTATGACACACTGAGACTTTGTTATAAGTCACGTACCAATCCAGTCTCACACGGTTGTTGGTGTTCCAGTTTCAACAACCTTCGACCAGGGACAGGATGATATAAAACATTTATCAAATATAGGGTCTCATGATCAAGCTAAATGACTTTGATAACTCAAGATCAAGTCACTTACTTCGATGACCTATAAAATGCTTCATATCATTTTGGAACGATTATTTTATCACAGTTAAAATAATTTGAAATAATAATTTCATTAAAACATAAAATAATGTTTTACAAGAACATATCAAATAACTAAAATAAAGCTCACAAAACTCCCACTCAAATTTAGATTACATTTCAATGTTTCTAATGCCTACAGCTTCAGTCAGGAACTCGAGCTTAGGCCTTGGGAGTGGCTTTGTCAACGGATCAGCGACATTATCATCTGTCGGAACTCGGCTGATCTTGACTTCCTTTCTATTTACGATGTCACGTATCAAGTGAAATCTTCTTTGAACATGCTTGGATTTCTGGTGTGATCTTGGTTCCTTTGCCTTAGCTATAGCACCATTGTTGTCACAAAACAGTGCCAGAGGCTCAGCCGCATCTGGTATCACACCTAGTTCCATAATGAACTTTCGTATCCAAACAGCTTCCTTCGCTGCTTCTGAAGCGGCGATATATTCAGCTTCTGTAGTGGAATCAGCAACGGTGTCCTGCTTGGAGCTTCTCCAACTTACTGCACCGCCATTCAGACAAAAGACATAACCGGACTGTGACCGGAAATCATCTGTGTCTGTCTGGAAACTTGCGTCCGTGAATCCACTGACTTTAAGCACATCACTTCCACCGTACACCAAGAACTTATCCTTAGTATGTCTTAGATACTTCAAGATATTCTTTACGGCAATCCAATGGTTTTCACCTGGATTTGACTGGTATCTACTCGTCATGCTCAATGCATAAGCAACATCAGGACGAGTACAGATCATGGCATACATGACAGATCCTATTGCAGATACATAAGGAATATTCTTCATGCGCTCAAGCTCAGCAGCCGACGTAGGGCTCTGCTTCTTGCTTAGCGTTGTGCCATGCACCATTGGCGTGAAACCCTTCTTGGAATCTTTCATGCTGAATCTTTGTAGGACTTTGTCAATGTATGAGTCTTGACACAAGCCTATCAGCCTCTTAGGTCTATCCCGATAGATCCTAATTCCAAGAACGTATGCGGCTTCACCCATGTCTTTCATGGAAAAACAACTTCCAAGCCAGTCCTTTACAGACTTCAGCATTGGAACGTCGTTTCCGAGAAGCAGTATGTCATCGACATACATAATAAGAAACACTATCTTGCTCCCACTAGATTTCTTATACACGCATTGTTCTTCTTCGTTTCTGATGAAGTCAAATTGCTTGATCGCTTCATCAAAACGAAGATTCCAGCTCCTCGATGCTTGCTTCAATCCATAAATGGATTTATGAAGCTTGCATACTTTCCCAGCATTCTTTGGATCTATGTAACCGTCAGGTTGTGTCATATACACATCCTCTTCCAGAATACCATTCAGGAAGGCGGTTTTCACGTCCATCTGCCAAATTTCATAATCATGAAAAGCTGCAGTTGCTAGTAGAATCCGAATAGATTTCATCATAGCCACTGGTGAATAGGTTTCATCGTAATCCACACCGTGAACTTGTCTGAAACCTTTTGCCACCAACCTGGCTTTATAAATCTGGACATTTCCATCCACGTCAATCTTCTTCTTGAAGATCCATTTGCACTCGATGGCTTTTACACCAGCGGGTAAGTCAACCAACGAAAACACTTGGTTGACCGACATGGAGTCCATTTCGGAATCAGTGGCCTTGCGCCACTTGGAGGAATCTGGGCCCATCATGGCTTGATTGAAGTTCGATGGTTCATCACCATCTATGATCAGAAGATCATGACAGTCAGTCACGAGGAACCCTTGATATCTCTCGGGTTCGTGACGGATCCTCCCGGATCTTCGAACTTCAGGTACCACAGGTTCAGGCTCTACAATTTCTTGTAGGGCCTCCTCCTGCTCTTCCTCATTAGGTTGAGCAGTATCCTGTTCATCTTGAATTTCTTCAAGCAGTACCTTACTCCCACTGTCTTTCTTAGAGAGAAACTCCCTCTCAAGAAAGTTACAATCCCGGGCAACAAAGATCTTGTTCTCGGAACGTAGATAGAAGTAATAAGCCTTGGTTTCCCGTGAATAACCAATGAAATAGCATTTGTCAGATTTTGGTGTAAGCTTGTCTGAGATCAATCTCTTGACATAGGCTTCACAACCCCAAATTCTGAGATAAGACAGCACTGGAGCTTCTCCAGTCCATAATTCATATGGTGTCTTTGCTACTGCTTTTGATGGCGCTCTGTTTAGAGTGAACACTGCTGTTAGTAGAGCATATCCCCAAAGGGATATTGGAAGGTCTGTGTGACTCATCATAGATCGAACCATATCCAATAAGGTCCGATTTCTCCTCTCAGACACACCATTCCATTGAGGTGTTCCAGGAGGAGTGAGTTGGGATACGATCCCACACTCTCTCAGATGATCACTGAATTCCTGGCTTAAGTATTCTCCTCCTCGGTCGGACCGAAGAGCCTTAATGCTTTTGCCAAGTTGGTTCTGTACTTCATTTTGGAATTCTCTGAACTTTTCAAAAGATTCAGACTTATGTTTCATCAAATAAACATATCCATACCTACTGAAATCATCAGTGAAGGTAATGAAGTACTGATAGTTTCCTCTTGCATTTGTGGACATTGGGCCACACACATCAGTGTGTATCAGGCCCAATAAGTCACTGGCCCTCTCGTTAGGTTTATTAAAGGGGGCCCGTGTCATTTTGCCCATCATGCAGGATTCGCATTTCTCACATGACTCAAAGTCAAATGAGCCAAGAAGTCCATTCGAATGGAGCCTCTTGATGCGTTTCTCGCTGATGTGCCCTAAACGACAATGCCATAGAAACGTTCGGTTTTCCTCATTAGGTTTAAACCGTTTTGTATTAATGTTATATATTGGCGCGGATTGATCGAGTATGTAAAGCCCATTCGAAAGAGGGGCAGAACCATAGAACAAATTGTTGCGATTGAAGGAACATAATTTATTCTTAACTGAAAAATCATAACCTTCCAAATCCAACAAAGAAATTGAAATAATATTTCTGCTTATAGCAGGTACAAAATAACAATTATTCAGTTCTAAAATCAATCCCGAAGGTAAAGACAACAAGTATGTGCCTACAGCTAGTGCTGGAACTTTCGCTCCATTCCCAACTCGTAGCTCCACTTGTCCCTGCTTCAGCCTTCTACTGTTGCTGAGTGCCTGCATATTAGTACAAATATGAGCCCCACAACCAATATCCATGACCCATGAGGTATTATCAGAAGTAGTTGTATTAACTTCTATAACAAAAATACCTGATGAAGAAGTCTCGAAAGTCTTCTTCTTCAATTCCTTTAGACCTTCCTGGAATTTCTTACAATCTCTTCTCCAATGCCCCAGTTCTTTGCAGAACCTGCACATGTCAGTAGGCCCAGCCTTGGACTTGGGCTTGGGCTTTGGCGTGTCCTTGTCCGCGACTTGGACAGCCTTGGCCGCTCCCTTATCCTTAGCAAAGGATTTCTTAAACCCCTTGCCCTTTTGCACCATAAGCACATTGGGGTCCTTGGCGGTTTTCCTCAAGTTGGGCTCTGCAGTCTTGAGCATTCCGTGAAGCTCAGGTAGTGTCTTACTCAAGCCATGCATGTTAAAGTTCAGAATGAACTGATCATAGCTTGCAGGTAAAGACTGCAGAATGATGTCGCAGGCAAGTTCCTGGCTGATCGGGCAGTCGAGTTTCTGAAGATGATCGAGATAACCCATCATCTTCAAGACATGAGGACTCACTGCCGCATTCGCAGCCAACTTACAGTCCAAGAGGTTTTTAACTGTCTGGAACCTCTCAGTCCTAGCCTGCTCCTGAAAAAGCGATTTCAGGCTTGCCATTATCTCGATGGGAGACAATACACTTTCGAACTGTTTTTGCAGCTCAGGAGTCATTGTCACCAACATCAGGCAATATACATCATTTTCATCTGACGAATGCTTTTCCCAAGCATTGTGCAGAGTCCTGGCAGCATTGGCAAGAGGCCTCTCGGGGAGGGGATCACGAAGGACATAATCCTTCTTCTCCTGCTTGAGGACCAGCCTCAAGTTCCTTGACCATGTCAGGAAGTTCGTTCCAGTCAGCTTCTCCTTCTCGAGAACAGACCGGATCGAGAATGTGTTTTGTGTGCTTGTAGTAGTCATATCTGAAATATAAATAAAAAGGTTATTAGTTATTATGTTCAAAATGACTAATCTCGTATTAAAAATTAATATGATTAATCACGCATTATATTCAATAACATCAGTTACCCTCAATAGAATATAATGATTCCAAGATCCACATATAACTAAGATTAAAGTGGGCCACTGGCCGTCACCCAACCTTAGCTTATATCGGTAAGCCCTATATCGGCTAATTATATCCGTGATATAACTCTTGGTTGTGAATCTGGGCCCGAGGCCCAATCCACTCTGATGTCTCAAGGCCCGGGACTCCCGATGGCCTAGTCAAGAAAACCAGACTATACAGTCATGTAATCATTAATGTCTGGGACTCCCAATGACATTTATGAATCACAAACTGTCTTACCCACGCAAAAGCAGACATCCTCACACTGTAAGGCCATGAATGCAATTGAATGAGCTTTGACAGCTGACATAGCCTGGACAAGACATCCAACGCTTGATATTATTTGAGGTTCGTAGGTTTATTAAAATTCATTCCCAAAATAGAAGATTACTATTTCGGGAAACTTTCTATTTCTGGAAACCTACTATTTTTGGAAACTTTCTAAAATTGGAAACTTTCTAAAAAAAACGGAAACTTTCTAAATTTAGAAATTTATTAAAATCCAAAACCCGCAAATTCAGAAATTTCTATTTTAAGAAACTTTCGAATTTCAAAATTTCGGAAACTTTAATTTAAAATCGACTTTATAATTTTATAAAATAAATTTTAAATTGATCTGAAGAAAGACTCAAATAATTGGCCCAATTGTTTTAACTTCTTGGCCCGAGGCCCAAGAATTGGTCCATGTCCAAGACATGACCCAATTGTCCAATTATTTGACATAACCGGTCTGGTTCATTAAAATTGGTCTAACCAAATTTTAATTACTACGATGACCACAATTGTCAACCGGTTATTTACTAAACCGGAATTTCTCAATTTATTTGGTCCAACCAAATCAAATTAGAAATTCCTGGTTTAGGCACTAA
This sequence comes from Orychophragmus violaceus, assembly GCA_030180135.1. NCBI lineage: Eukaryota > Viridiplantae > Streptophyta > Magnoliopsida > Brassicales > Brassicaceae > Orychophragmus > Orychophragmus violaceus. Next base: position 10,525,852 of record CM058236.1, read on the forward strand.
ATCCAATATTTCTTTCGACATTGGATTTCTTATCCCGGTTTAACCAGATTTAATAAAATTATTAAAATCTATTTATTAAACCAGAACGTATCAGTTTTAATTTAAAATTCTAAACCGAGCCTTGAACCGAACCGAATTTGGTCACGGACCGAACCGAGTTGGTCGTGACCTAGCTTTTGGATCATGTCCGACCAGCCGCATTCTATCCACGATCCACGGACGGCCGAGCCTCACGTGATCGGGATGCAATCTGGACGGTCGATGATCGGACGAGCTCTAGACGGGACGATGCTTGGCTGAGACGCGACGATCGGGACGAGCCGGACGAGATCACGGACGCGATCGCCAAGCGATCGTGGTCGATCTTTCTCGCACGTCAAGCAATCATCGGGACAGTCGGACGAGATGCGATCGGGACGATCGATCGGCCCATCTCTCGCGATCATTCGCGATCCATCCGACGATCCGACCCAACCGGCCAACTCTCGGCCGTGATAACCAACCGGCCAAGCCGGTCGATCTCTCCTTGGCCGATCGCAAGAAAACGAGTCATATAGCTCGGTTTTGCGATTTCAAACGTTTGTTCAGGATTCAATTCAGTTTCTTAAGTGTTTTTCTTATCAGTAGTTGATTCAAAACACTTCTAAACAGATTAAACAACCTAAACATGAATCTAAAACAAGAAATCCTAAGAACCAATGGCTCTGATACCACTTTAGGAACTGTTTAGTTGATCCTGATTCAATTCACAGATTCATATCAACCTAAACATACAGATCTAGGTTCTCTTGATTAGAAACATTAGATGATCTCACCTTTTACCTGTTTGTTGCAGCGGAAGGAATAGAACAGGTCAGAGATCAGAGAGATACACCGAGGGATGAATCCTCCAAAGGTTCACACACGCGATCACAAGAATGGCTGCTAGACCACGAGGAGAGAGGCGCGCGGCTAGGGAGGCTAGGGTTAGGGAGAAAAGACTTGGCTTTTAGTTTATAAAAGCCTTCTCTTTCCTTTTTGGGCTTTTGGGCCCAAAATACCAATCTGATTAAATCCCATGGATTTAATCAGACCCATTAGTCTCTCTCTTAGTACGACAAATACCTGGCACTTTTACCGTACTTCTGCTAAGCCGTTCCAACACATTTTCCTGTTAGCTTAGGCGTGTGACCCATATGGGATCATATAATAAAGGCAATAAGTCCAAGACTTATAGATCATGAGCGGACTCTAGCAAGCCATCATGATCCCCAGTATTATATGACTTATGTCTGATCTTTGACATACTCTTACTTTCTAGAGACAGTACCGAGATTACTGGACACAATTCCAACAAACCTGTCCTATTTGGTTCCCTTCTCCCCTTCCATAAAGTAAAAAAAAAAGATAATAAACTACGGATGAGTTAGTAACTCCGAAGTGGTCATGGGAATGGTAGCAAACACTATTTTCTCTCATGTGATCCATGGAATGTGTCCAAAGTACACCCCAAAACGGGAAGAACACTGATAAAAAAAAACGATACCCAGTGGGGAAAATTCAGTTGTTAAGGAAGGGAAAGAGAAGAAAGGGACTAAAGAAAGACAGTTTGGTGGTCTAGAGCTAGCAAGGTAAGAATCCATGTGCCTTTAGATCGATACCCCTTAGGTGAGACCGCACTTAAATACTTGCAGAAGTCAGTAGGGAGAATTTGAATGCGTGAATGTGATTGTGGTGTTTACTTAGGACAGTTGCTAAGTGTGGGGGAAGTATATGTTGGTCTTGATGTCTGTAGATTGATTCTTTCATGTGGATTACTAAGGGGAATCTGAATGTTGTTGCTTCTACGACAAAATGAGTTTCTGAAGAGTTTTCAAACCTCTTCACTACATTTTAGTTCTCTGTTTTGCTTGAGGGCAAGCAAAGGCTAAGTGTGGGGGAGTTGATATATCATGGTTTTTTACCCATTTTATACCATGATATAGATGTGTTTTTAGTGTCTTTTGTGTTCGTTTAGAGTCTTTTACAGGTTTAATCAGGTTTGGAGCTAATTGGAGATATTTGGAGCATTTTGGGACTTTTGGGACGTTTAGGCCGAGAGCTTAACTCACTGTCCGATTTATTGATCAAGCATCGACCGACACACCTTGTGCATCGGTCGACACACTAGCGAGATGGGCCGAGATTAGGCTTATATATAGAGTAAGATTTTACACAGAAGAGGCCCAGAATAGTTCTAGTATTTACACAGAAGCCCCAGCCGAGATTAGGCTTATATATAGAGGATTTTGGTGTTTAATTTACTTACGCTTTCATACTTAGAGCTAAGAGATTTTTAGAGCTTTTGGGGCTGATCTATTTTCTGTATTCACTTATTTTGGAGAAGATTTCGAACCCCTTTGATATTTTATTCTCTTATATGCAATCTATTATTTCTATGATTACGCTTTCATCAATCATGTCTGAGTAGATCCATAGTTAAGTTTAGGGTTTCTCATTAGGGTTTGATGACTTGCTAGACTTGTTTAATTCAGTTAAGGATTCATATGATTAGAATGTTCTTCAAACTAAATTGTGCTTAATGCTAGTTCTAACCTGATCAATTAGAATCTAGATCTTAGGTTGCTAAATACGACACGAGAGTGTGTTTTAGAATCTGAACTATTTAGGCTGAGCAATTAAATTATTCGCAAAGAGATTTGGTTTAGTTTAATTGTGAACATATCGAACTTGAACTTAATGCTAGTTTAATCTGTTAGTAATTGCAAAGAGATTTGGGTTACTGCACTTAGACTTAGAGAGTTTTCGCAAAGAGATTTGGTTAATTCTATTTCCGTGATTTGAGTTCTAGAACTGAGTTTAATTTGATCATGACTGATTAACTTGTCTGCTTGTCCGATTTCCTGAGAATACCCTAGGCTTGACGCTTTTAGTTTATTGCTTTCACAACCAACTTGCTACTGTTTACTTTCTTGCTTCGCAATTTATTTACTTCACCATCTGCTTATTTCTAGTATTAATCTCTACGTTTCTGATTCTATTGAGACCAAGTGTCCCTGTGGATTCGATAACCCTATATACTACTTTGACGATACTGTGCACTTGCAGTTTAGAATATGGTAAAACTTAGAACCTATCAACAAGGAGAGGACTAACGCTTATCATGACAAGAAGATTGTCTCTAGACAGTTTGAGCCTAATGATCAGGTACTTTTGTATAACTCTCGTTTGCATTTATTTCCAGGTAAACTGAAATCAAGGTGGTCGGGTCCTTTCACGATCAAAGAGGTGCGTCCATATGGAGTTGTCGTTCTAACCACCAAGGAAGGTAATGAATTCACTGTGAATGGACAGAGGGTGAAACATTATTGGGCTAAGGCCGAGATTCCAGAAGGTCAGATTCTGCCTCTGGATGATGCACCATATACCTAGATCAGCTGAAACGTCAAGCTATTGACGCTAAAAGAGCGCTGAGTGGGAGGCAACCCACTATTTTCGATTTTGCATTTTCATTTTAGTGTTTTTGTAGGATTTTACGTTTTCTTTCTGTTTTTGGTGAGTTTAGTCTGCAGGTCTCGGCCAAAATCGCAGTGCGTCGATCGACACACATTGTGTCGATCGTCACAACACGAAAGAAATCGCATTGCAGCGATTGTTGCGGTCCTGAGCAACGATCGACCATACACGAAAATCGCCTAGCAACGGTCGATGCACCTAGTGCAACGATCGATGCCTGAGCGACAGAGGTAAAAATCAGACAGAACTCAACACGTCCATTAACATTTAACTTTTTTTTTCTTTTTACCAATCCTTCGCTTGACACTACTGGGGACAGTGTGTCTTAAGTGTGGGGGAGGTGCTACTGACATCTATCTTTCTGTTTTCTTAGAGTCAGTATATTTTTCAAAATTTGTTTTATCGAGTCAAAATAGTTTAAGTAAGAAACGATGATTTTTTGAGAAGATTAACAGCACTTGCAGGAACTTAAGTAACCATTGGGATGAAGTTGCAGGATCTATCTGTGACTATTAGAAAACCCCATCACATATCAACCTACTGAGGACACCCACATTACTTCAGGTATCAGAGGATCCTTTTACTGACTTCAAACTTAATACAGACTTAATCTTCTCACCTAAGGGCTTGGTATACCTTATGTCGGATTCCCTTGTTAGTTCTGACACAGCCTGTAAACCTGTCCTATTTGGTTCCCTTCTCCCCTTCCATAAAAAAAAAAGATAATAAACTGAGGATGAGTTAGTAACTCCGAAGTGGTCATGGGAGTGGTAGCTACAACTATCATATCCTGTGCATCCATGGAATGTGTCCAAAGTACACCCCTTAACGGGAAGAGCACTGATAAAATAAAATAAAATGATACCCAATGGGGGAAAAATCAGAATGCTAAGGAAGGGAAAAGAGAAGAAAGGGACTAGAGAAAGATAGTATGGTGGTCTAGAGCTGATAAGGTAAGAGTCCATGTGCCTTTGATCGATACTCCTTAGGTGAGACCGCACTTAAATACTTGCAGAAGTCAGTAGGGAGAATTTGAATGCGTGAATGTGATTGTGGAGTTTACTTAGGACAGTTGCTAAGTGTGGGGGAAGTATATGTTGGTCTTGATATCTTGTGATTGATTCTTTCAGTGGTTTACTAAGGGGAATCTGAGTGTTGTTGCTTCTAGGACAAAAAGAGTTTCTGAAAGTTTTCAAACCTCTTCACCATGTTTTAGTTCTCTGTTTTGCTTGAGGGCAAGCAAAGGCTAAATGTGGGGGAGTTGATATATCATGGTTTTTACCGGTTTTATGCCATGATATAAGTCTGTTTTAGTGTCTTTTGGTGTTCCTTTAGAGTCTTTTGCAGGTTTTATTAGGTACACGCACGTTTGGAGCTAAAGTGGAGATTATGGAGCTAATTGGTGCGTTTTGGAGATTTTACCCGAGAGACTGTGCTCACTGTCCAGATTTGATGACTGCCTCGATCGTTGCACACCTGCAACGGTCGATGCACAGCGCGAATGGGCCAGACTCGGCGGTTTAATAAAGAATGCCAATATTGCAGAAGTGCCCAGATGTTCTAGATATTTACACAGAAGCCCCAAATCGTGTTTTAGCTATTTAATTAGGTTTTTAACTTCTATTTTACATACGCTTACATACGCTATCATAATTTAGAGCAGAGAGTTTTTAGAGCTTTTGGGGCTGATCTGATCTTGTACTACATTCGTTTTGGAGAAGTTTTCGAACCCCTTTATTATTCTAATCTCTTTTATGATTGCTATTTATTCATTGATTATGTTTACATCATCCATGTCTGGGTAGTTTCATAGTTAGGTTTAGGGTTTCTCATAGGGATTTCATGACTTGATAGATATAATTAATTCAGTTAAGGATTCACATGAATAGAATGTTCTTCAAACTAAATTGTGTTTAATGCTAGTTCTAACCTGATCAATTAGAATCTAGATCTTAGGTTGCTAAATACGACACGACAATGTGGTTTAGAATCTGAACTATTTAGGTTGAGCAATTTAATTACTCGCAAAGGAATTTGGTTTAATTAGATTGTGAACATATCAAACTTGGAATTAAAGCTGGTTTAATCTGTTAGTAATTGCAAAGGAATTTGGATTACTGCACTTAGACTTAGAGAATTCTCGCAAAGGAATTTGGTTAATTCTATATCTGTGTTTTGAGTTCTAGAACTGAGTTTAATTAGATCCTGACTGATTGATTTATCTGCTTGTCTGATTTCCTGAGAACGCCATAGACTTAGCGCTTTTAGTTTATTGATTTCAAACAACAACCTGCTACTGATTTACTTTCCTGCTTGCTTTTAGTTAATAGAATACAATTTACTTTTTGATTTCTCCTAGTTTTAATCTCTTTAAGTTCTTGATTTTATCGTTGCCTAGAGTCCTCGTGGATTCGATCCCTAAGTACTATAATTGATTTACTGTGCACTTGCAGTTAGTATAGGGTAAAACTCGAGACCTATCAGTTGTTCATGTTATAGTTCATAACAAATTGATCATAGCTTGACGGCAGTGACTGCAGAATGATGTCAGTAGCCAACTCTTGGCTAATGGGACAATCCAGTTTCCCCAGGTTATCAATATAACCCATCATCTTAATGAAATGAGGACTAACTGCTCCGTCCTTTGGTAGCTTGCACTCAATTAGAGACTTAACCGTCTGGTATCTCTGAGTTCGTGCCTGCTCCTGAAACATACTTTTCAGGCCAGTGATCATCTCCATTGGCGACTCCACGTACTCATATTGCTTCTGCAAGTCCGAGTTCATGGTAGTCAACATGAGACAACACACATCGACCACATCGTTGGAATGCTTATCCCAAGCATCCTTCTCTGACTGCCAGGCATTGGCTCGGTACTTCTTGGGGAGAACTATCTCAAGGACATAGTCCTTTTTCTCCTGTTTGAGAACAATTCTCAAGTTCCGATACCATTCCAGAAAGTTAGATCATTTTAACTTGTCCTTCTCAAGGACGGATCGCAGGGAGAAATTGTTATGATGGTTTGTGCTAGACATAGCTGAAAACAAGAGAGTTTTAGTTATGATGTTCAAGAAATGAGAAATCTTAACAATTAAGAAAACTCGCATTATATTCAAAACAATGTTTCCTCAAATGAATATAATGATCCAAGACCCATACTTCACTAAAACTTGAGTGAGCTTTGGCTCATCGCCCAAATTTCAGCTATCTAGGTAAGCAACAACTTTGCTAGTTATATCCAATATAACTCTTGGTTGTGGATTGACATCTTATGTCAAATCCACCTGATGTCTCTGGGCCCAAAACGATTTTGATAGCCCAGTCAAGTAAACCAATCTCTTAAGTCATGTAATTGTTGACGCCTTGCACTGCAAGCCTATCAACACGATTACCGCCTGCCTTACTCAGGTAATTGTGGACACCTTGCACTGCAAGTCTATCGCACAATGAAACGAGTCTTGACAGTTGACAAGATCGGGAAGACATCAAGGATTACTTGATATTTAGTTTGAGGAACGAAACTTTTAATTTAATATACATATCATATATGTATGTTAGAAGGATTATAATCAAATTAAAACAACTAATTTGACTGAGTTTTAGTTATTCTAAGAAATGGATTAAGTCTTTGGTCCGGTTTATGTGATTTCTGGTTCAATAACCAAAATTCCGAGTGGTATGTCGACCGACACAACTCCGTGTGTCGATCGACACTACCAAACCAAAACCATTGCGATAACCGGTCAATCATATTGAACCGGTTCGATAGCCGGTTAGTGTCGATCGACAAAACACTTATGTCGGTCGACATCAACCCGATTCACTCAAACCGCAATTAACCCGTCAAACCGGTTTAAACTAATTGCGATAACCGGTCCAATCCAATTGAACCGATTCATCCAATAGAACCGATTTAGACAATTTTAACCAAGCGCGATAACCGGTCCAATCCAATTGAACCGATTAAACCAATCGCAAGGTCCGTGTTGACCGACACAACACTTGTGTCGATCGATGCGTTAGGGCATCAGGAACTTTGATCTTTATGATCGAAACCTAAAATTTTATTCGGATTTCCATACTGTGTCGATCGATGCCAGATTGGTGTCGATCGACACCATGCGAAACCACGGAATCGTTTTTTAACAAGAACCCTAAAACGCGATTCCTTTTAACAAAACACAATCGATTCAAATTCATCTAATTCGAATAGCTTGCTGTTAGATTCAATAGGATAAACCCTAAGGCTCTGATACCACTGAAGGAATTTCTAGCAGTTCCTAATCCAATTAGGCAACCCTAGGTATAAATTCCATAGCCTAGGATCTAGGGTTTAGGTATATTGAATAATTGGGATCTCGAAACACCTGGAGTTTAGCAGCGGAAGATGAACAGGTATTCGAGATTCACGAGCGCCTCAAGTGCTGCGCCTCTACTGGTATCCACACGCACACAAACTGGAATCCGCCGGGATGCTAGTGTCGGGAGATCGGATCTCTTCGGGATTAGTCTGTTTCTGAGAGGTGGTTGCGATTAGGCTCAAGCTCTTTCTCCAGGTCGTGCTATATCACATATATATAGACCTGTGAAAACCTAATTAATCACCGGACCGAACCGAGAGTAATTGAGTCATTAAATCGAAACATTGTTTCGATCTTCGCCTTGCATCGATCGACACAACACTTGTGTCGATCGACACACCCTCAAAAAATGTATATTAATGTATATCAAATACACATTAATTTGATCATTACATTAATGATCATTCCCATCATTCCCACATGAAGTATATCCAGTCTGCTTAGGTGTGTGACCCTGTAGGATCATATAATACTAGTAATGAGTTCACAACTCACATATCACAAGTGGTTTCTAGCAAAAAATTATGACCATCTATTATTGTATGAATGTCTAATCTCGACAACACAACTATCTCTAGAGTGATTACAAGTGTGATTTCAGGACATTCCCAACAGATGGTACTTCCGCTTGTCATGGACGAATTAGTAATGATTGGTCCGTCCGTTGTGCAAGGACTCCTTATCGAACTGCCATGGTCGGCCGAGCAATAGGTGTTCAACCTGCATAGGATCCACGTCGCATACTACCTTATCGTGATATCGTCCAATGCTGAAAGGTATGGTTACTTGGTCTGCGATCCGGATCTTCGTGTCATCGTTCTGCCACCAAAGGCGGTACAGTCGCGGGTGCTTAGTCACTTGAAGGCCAAGTTTATCGACCATGTTCCTGCTGGCCACGTTAGTACAAGATCCACCACCGATAATAAGACTACATACCTTGTTGTTCACAGTACAGCGAGTGTGGAAGATGTTCTCTCGTTGAACCGTCTCGGGATCAACAAGCGCACTGAGAGCTCTCCTGATCACCAATAGCTCTCCAGAGTCGGGATACTCTATGGGCGTCCTTGTGTTAAGTTCCTCCATGTCTTCATCATCCTGTTCATCCTGAGATTCGTACTCACCGGCTTCGTTCAGGATCATGATCCTCCGGTTCGGACAGTCTCGAGCCATATGTCCTTTACCCTGACACTTAAAACGGGACGTGCTAGGGAGCTTACCTGGGTCTGGTCGGTTGGGCTTAGACGTCTTAATGGTTGGCTTCTTGAACCTGGACTCATCCTCAACCGGCTTACCATTGTCAACGAGCCGTGGAGTTGGTGCGGTCCAAGGTGTGTTGGTCCTAGGCCGGGTTGTGGTCGCGGACTTCCGCTTGTTGTCATGCTCAACGTGTATACACAAATGCAACAATTCGGGCATATCGTGATAAGGTTGAATCTCTACCTTTCGACGATCCTCTCGTTCAATCCGTCCACGAACTAGGCCATCAGGGTTTCTTCTGAATCGTCCAACTCAAGTCTATTCCGCAATTGTTCAAACTCTTCGAAATATTCTTCAATCGTCTTGGTTCCCTGCATCAGCTTACGAAAACGTTTATGCAAATCTCTATGGAAATGGGTAGGAACATACATGCGCCTTAGCTGAAACTTCATGTCAGTCCACGTAGTGATCGGTTCGTACCGATGGCATCTTCTTTCCGCAGCGTCCCGGTCCCACCATGACAGGGCATGTCCTGTGAAATGGGCCAAAGCTAGAGATATCTTCCTGCCTTCGGGATATCCGTAATGGTCGAATATATGCTCCATCCTCCGCTCCCAGTCTAGATAGGCCTTCGGGTCCACTTTTCCTGCAAAAGTAGGAGGCTTTAGCTTGATATCATTAGGATATGGACGTTGTACCTCCTGTTCTTGTATGCGTCCTCGGTTAATGGGGTCGCGCTGGTATGGTGGTCGCGGTCCGTAGCGTCCGTCCTTAAGCTCATCCGTATCGTCGTCCGTGTCGTCCATTCGGACGTCCTGGAAGCGTTCGGGTCGTTGAACTCGTCCATGGTGCGGGCCTGGTCGACGTTGCTGGTCGTTCCGAGGATGTGTTGCTTCTGGTCCGTGCTGATGCTCTCCTGGCTGAAACTGATAAGCGCCAGGCCGAGGTGGCCGGCCATCCGGTCGAGGTTGATGCTCGCCGGGACGTTCCAAACGATCCAGTCGGGCTCCGATCGTCTGGATAGCAGCTAGGAGCTGAGTGAGGTCAGCTGGTGCATTCAGTGGATTGGGCTGCTCGTCGGCCTTTTTTTCCCGCACACTTAAAAAACGGATCAAACGCAACAAGGAAAAAGTAACACAATAACAAAAGAAAGGAAATCGATCGATCGGCAACAAAAAGGAAAAAGAACAAAACCGGTACTTTTTTTTTTTTTGACTAGAACTATAAAAAGAAAGCAAAGTAAACCGAGATCAAGTGAAGGAAAATAATCAGAACTAAACCGCAATTCACTTAATTCAAACCGCAAGCACAAGCAAATCCTAATGCCCTAGTTGCGGCCGCTCGGAGACTAACAACCTAGCACTAACGAACTAGGCCGAGAACACTAAAGCAGAACTAGACAGGAAGCAAAACAACAACGCAACCGAAGCAGTCAACAATCTAGCAGGTTCTACAATCGATTCAAGAAAGAGTATTCGGCTGAAATAGAACAAAAGCTAGCAACCTCAATTTTTTTTTTCGATTTTTTAAAGAAAAAAAAAACTGAAACTAATCAAGGGAGAAGAAATAACCGGACTGGTCAGGAGCTTTAAAGCTCTGATACCAGATGATGTGAGATGCGGACGGCTGGTAGAGAGAGATGGTTCGAGCGGCTGGCGATCAATGGAGCGGACGGTACGGCCGGCCGGTGAGCAAGCGGTATGGCACTCTCTTCTTGTCAAGGGATGATCGAGTGAACTACTGAACTTAGGACTTTAAAACAACAGGAACAAGCAAGCAAACAAAGAGATTCACTTCTCCAAGGGGGCAGCCGCGCAATGGAGAGAGGGAAATCGCCAACTTAGGGTTTTTCTTTAAATAACTACAACTGAAAGCATATGGGCCAGAAACAATAGGGCCATCGAAAATACTAAAGAAAAACAAGGGAAATAAGACTTAAAAACGAGAAAGGAAAGTCTTGGTCGAAATAGAAAATCTGGCCGACCTGTCTCTCTAACGAACGGGCCTCGGATTACCTCGTTAAATTTTTTTTTGAGGAAAACCCATTTGGGACAAAACCTCACAAGGGAAAAAGAGTATGATCCTTAGTCCAGAGGCAGACCGGTCGAGGGATCGTCTGACTAGATACAGAAGATCATGGTCGGTCCGATCGTCCGGAGTAAGGGCCAGGGCGTGGTCGGGTCGAATGGGTCGCCATCTCCAGTCTGGATCATCCTATAGGCCAACTGGTTAAGGACAGATTTTCCTTGATCGAGCTGGCCTAGCTGGGTCGTGATGTCTTCTATGCTTATCCTCGAGATCAGCTGCTCCATGGCGTTGTTGAATTCAGCTTGTATCTGTCTCTGTCCCGAACGTGTCCTTGGTACGTCTCGCATGGTCGGAAACAGATCAGCTAGCTTTGTGGTCGAGCCTGGTCCGTCTTGCTCGTCCAGCTCAGTGTCGGTCAAGCTGATGTCCCCATCACGTCACTTCGGTAACCTCTGCCTCTTTCCGCTATAAATATGGCTCTCCTCCTTTTCGCCATATTCTTTCCTTTTCTTTTCCTTTACAATTCGTTTTCGATTTCTTCCTCTTTCTCGCTCCTTCTTCCTTTTGAGAGATGGTAGCGAATCTTTTGTTTCTCCATTGCTCCGGTTTATGCCGCCCTCCGGATCTTCGTATGGTCGAACCGTCGATGATCTTATGCTCATTTTGCAAAAGGATAGCTCATCGATATCTAGATTTATGCCGATAGTTGCCTCCATTTCTCGCCCTTCCAAACTTAAGGGCGACGTTCAGATCCTTTGTTTGGATCGATCTGATGCGTCGTTGATCTCAGGAACGCGCTCTGGTCTGCTCCTTCTAGGATCAGTTGTTAACCGCGTAAGATATTTTATGTATTTTTTTTTTTTTTGCTTTTTCTTAACTTCTGTAGCTCTGCGGTTTAACTTTCCGTTCTCTTCTTTTTTTAGCGCAACTGATGGTATGTCGGAGCAGGCCTGTCCCGGAAGATGTGGGCGGATTGTTTCTTCGGGAATCCATCTCACCGAGCTTGGTCAGTGGCAAGACGAGAGTTTGTTGGAGTGGTGAGGTCGGCACATCAGAATCTTTCTTGACCCAGCTAGATCCTCTATCCGGCTTCAGCCTAGATCCTGCTCTTATTCGTGTTCCTAACTATCAGGGATGAGCCTTATAAATAACGGGCGACGAGATCGTCTTTTAAGAAAGGTCCTCGACAGCGAGATGACTGCTTAGAGAAACGGTTCCTTTGATCTTCTTTTATCTTCAGGAGAATGTTGGTGCCAGTAGATTTTCCTTAACAGTTTCTTTCTCGTCGGCGGCCTTACTGGGAGAAGACGATGCAATCACCTTAGTTAAGAGCAGTTTGGTTTCTGGTGGGAGAAGCCAAACTTGGACGGAAATCGTCTTTCAAGAAATTAGTTTTAGTTTTTTTTTGGTTCTCTTTTCTTGCTGTCTCTTTTTTTGTAGCTCGTATTGTAATAATATTTTTGAGGATAATAAAACGAAGGAATTTTTCGTTTCGTTTTACTCTGTTCCAATTATTTTACTTCGGCTTCATATTTTTTGTTTTCTATAGCTGTATTTTGGCGGAATGTTCCTACCGAGTTTCGTAGACTCCGTTTGTAGTTTAATATTATCTTGCCGATGTGATCGAGTATTTCCTTCGATTTTTATCGTTTGGGCGGGCTATACCTCGGCGTAATTGTAACCTTCTTGTGGACAATGCTTTTGGAGTTAGTTCCGATTTTCCACAGAAGGGGGGTTACCGAAGTGTGCTTAGTATATGCGATACGAGTGGTTAAAAATGCCGACTTTGTATCGTGTATATCGCCTAGTTCGAGGTCGGTTATGCGAGTCGGGTCGGCTTATTTGTCGCGACTCGAACTTTGGTGAGCGGATGCGATCCCGACTTAATTTTTTTATCAGGGCCGACTTTGGGTCGTAATTTTTGCACGTGTGATGAAGGTGTGGATTATTTTACCATGGCACTCGTGGAGCGCGTTTGAATTGATTGTCTGGCTGAGACACCGATGCGATCGTATCTTTTGCAAGATGTAATTTTATTAGAAGTATAGCTGAATCCTGGAAGGTTTACCTGAGTTGTGGCTCGATGAGCTCTCTTCTCCTTCTTTTTTTTGTGACCGGAAAATCTAGTACACTAATCGCCTAAGGTGCATTGAGTTCCATGAGAAGTCGACGGGTTTTCCGTCTAGTTCGGAGCGTTCGTAGACCCCAGGTTTAATGACTTTTGATATTTGGTAGGGTCTTTCCCAGTGTATGTCGAGCTTTCCGGCAATTTTTTCCTTGGTTCCTTGATGAACTTCGCGCAAGACGAGGTCTCCTTCTTTCAAGTGTCGCCCTTTAGTTTTTTGTTATAGTATCGGGCAGCGAGGTGCTGGTAATTCTGAATTCTAAAGAGGGCCTCGTCTCTTTGCCCTTCGAGTGAATCAAGATTATTAAGAAGCATCTCATCGTTGAGTTCTGGGTTCCGAATAAGCATGGATCGCCGAACAGTCGGTAGGCTTATCTCGCCTGGTGACATAGCTTCCACTCTGTGAGTTAAGGAGAATGGGGTTTGGTTTGATGGTCTTCGCGGGATGGTTCGATGTGACCACATAACTCTTTCTTACTCATCAGCCCAATTCCCATTATGCTCGTCGAGCCACTTTTTTAGTCTAGCGATGATAGTTTTGTTTGTGGCCTCCGCTTGGCCGTTTCTTTGTGGGTAGTAAGGACTAAGGCACCGATCTGCTAAGCCTGATGTTAGACTTGTTGCAGAATTGGCTGAGCAGGATCAATGTGAATTGTTTCCCGTTATCGGTGACGATTTCGTAGGGGATTCCATGTCTACAGATGATGTACTTCAACAAGAAGCTGGTAACATCCCGAGCTTTCATCATTTTGTAAGCTTTGGCTTCTACACATTTGGTGAAATAATCAGTTAGGGTTAGGATGTGTTCGTTTTGCTTGGATTTGTGCAAGTGACCGACTATGTCCATTGCCAATCACATGAATGGGTAAGGAGCTGTAGCGGTATGTAGTTCCTATGTAGGTGCCTGTATTGCCGGGGAATGTTTCTGGCACGGCTCGCATCTCGCTGCATATCTTATACAGTCCTTCTCCTTCGATGGCCAGAAAAAGCCGAGCTTTCAGATTTTTAGCGCCAGCGATCACCCGCCAGCGTGGTTTCCTCCTGATCCTTTGTGGGCTCTCTTTATCACTTCTTCGATTTCCTTGCCTTTTACGCTTCGTAATGCTGCTCGGTGGTGTTGTATCGAAAAAGGTATCCTTCCATTATAACGTATACTGCTTTTGCTCTGAGTCTGCGACCCTCCCATTTGTCTTTGGGAAATTCTCCATTTAATATATAGGCCTTGATATCCGAACTCCAATGACATCCATGTGTTACATCATCGTGTGCTTGATCTGTCGTACGTCTGCGTCATTTACTTCTCCGTCGATGATGTTGCAAACGTCGGGAAGGCTTATGCTTGGCTTTTTTATAAGTTCCACCGGGATTGTTCGTCATAGGTGTGTGTCCAAGCCTTATGCCAAGGCTGCGAGGGAATCTGCCGACACGTTCTCCTTCCTAGGAGTCCTTGTTAAGTTGAATAAGTCAATGCCATAGTTAGTTGTTTGGTTATGCCGAGGTAGGCGTCCTTTCTTTCGTTTTTCGCTTCGTATTCGCCGTTGAAAAGGTTTACGACCAATTGTGAGTTGCAGTGGGCTTGGATGCGTTTAGCACCAATGGCTTTGTTCAATCGTAATCCGGCGATCAAGGCTACGTACTCGGCTTCGTTGTTAGAGGCCGGAAATCCCAGCATGAACGATTTCTCGAGCATTTCTCTTTTTGGTGATTCGAGCCGAATTTTGATTCTTGAGCCTGCTTTCGATGACGATCCGTCCACGTGGAGACCCCAATTTCTTTCTTCCGATATATTGTCTTGCCTCAGTTCGGGTGGTAGTTCGACAATGAAGTCTGCTAGGACCTGGGATTTTACGCCGATTGTCCTTTGAATTCGATGTCGTACTCGCTCAATTCGATAGCCCATTTGACTAGCCTGCCGGATTGGGTCGGGCTATGTAGGATTGATCACAGGGGCACGATAGTGAGGACGAAGATCGAGAGCGACTGGAAGTAGGGCCTGAGTTTTCTTGCCGATGTGACGACCGCTAGGGCCAACTTTTTAATCGTTGGGTATCGGGTTTCTGCTCCGTCCAACATCTTGCTGATGTAGAAGACTGGCTTTTTTTCGCTATGATCTTCTTTTTCTAGCACTCTGCTTACTGCCGCGCTTGATACTTCTATGTAGAGGTAGAGCGTTTCTCCTTCTTCTGGCTTAGCTAGTACAGGGGGCGTTTTAAGGTACTCTTTTAGCCGTCAAAAGGCCTCTTCGCACCTTTCGTTCCATTCGAATTTTTTGTTTCCTCTCAGGAGTTGGTAAAAGGGGAGGCATTTGTCCGTCGATCAGGAGATAAACTGGTTGGTTGCGGCGATTTTTCCGGTTAGCCTCTGCACCTCGCGGGTTTTGGTCGGGGATGGTAGGTTTATTATCGCTGTTATTTGCTTTGGGTTTGCCTTGATCCCTCGTTCTGTCATGATGTACCCTAAGAAATCGCATGAGGCGACGCCAAAGGTGCATTTTGCTGGACTCAATTTCATCTTGTAGTCATTCAAGATGTCAAAACATGTCTTTAGGTGTGTGACGTGGTCCGTCGCCACCAGTGATTTCACGAGCATGTCGTCGATAGACTTCCATGGTTTAGCCGAGTTGTTATGCAAACATTTTGTTGACAAGGCGTTGGTATGTCGCTCCTGCGTTTTTCAGACCGAATGGCATGACCTTATAGCAGAAAGTCCCTCGATCCGTTATGAACGAGGTTTTTTCTCTATCGTCTGGGTGCATGAGGATTTGGTTGTATCCGGAGAAGGCGTCCATGAACGAGAGGAGCTCATTTCCGGTGGTTGCTTCGACCAACCGGTCGATGTGTGGTAGTGGGAGAAATCTTTAGAGCAAGCTTTGTTCAGGTCGGTGAAATCGACGCATACTCTTCACTTTCCGTTCTTCTTCTTCACTACCACTGGATTCGCGAGCCACTGGAGGTATTTTACCTCCGTGATGGATCTTGCTCCTAACAATTTATCTACCTCATTGTTTACAGCTTGCGCCCTCTCTGCTCCGAGCTACCGCCTTTTCTGATTGATAGGTCGAACGTTTTGTCGACGTTGAGCTCATGGCATGCGATGTTCGGGTCGATTCATATCGTATCTTTGAGCGACCACGCGAATGTCGACACGTTCTGTTTGAGGAGTCGACCATTTTGGCTCTGATATTTGGGTTGTGGTCGGCTCTGATTCTTATGCTTCGTTCGGGGTTTCGATCGTCGATCTTCACGCGCTCGATCAACTCCAGTCGGGGGTTATCCCGGTCGAACTCCTTCAGAGGGGTCACCTTTTCCAAAGCGGTCACCGTGTCGACGCCGTTTGTGACGTTTGCTTCGCCGGTTCCTCCTATCTCCTGTGGCGAAAGTGGTGATTCACTACAAGAAAAGCAGACATTTATAGCAGAAAAAGATAGCATGAATCTGGGAACTGCTATTATAGATGGTCAGATTATTTGGATACTATATGACAGCGTTAAATTAGTGCTAACCCATTTTTTCATTAAGTGGGAAACCCAAATTAGGTTTTGGAGCCCATTTTCTGCTATCCCGCGCAAGGCGCCAACACTTAGTAGAAAAAAACAAAGATTTGGGGCCTTTAGGTTATTTCAGATTCGTGACAAAAAAAGACAGAGCTGGGAGAAAAAAAACTCTTCTACCTTGATTTCTCCAACATCTTAACTCCACCACGATCCTGTCTGCTACGACAACGATCCAATCCACAACAAAAATCATCGCTGGTGATAATCCCTATCTTCTACGGCTTCGGTTTCATTTTTACTCCTGCTTCACTCGTCTTCTCTTTCGTTCAATTGGTTCACTCGGTTCTCATTTTTACCTCACCTACTTGTCACTGAGTTTGTATCTGGTTTCATTCAAGGGTTAACACAGAGGATCTATATCGAAGAATAGCCAGAGAATCTTTGTTTCGAGGCTTCTGGTTCTAGAGGTATTAAGCAGTTTTTATCGATTTAGTTTTCGATTTGGGGTTTATATGATTAAGATCTGTAGTATCACTATATTAATCTTGAAATCTGAAACCTAAATGTACTCGGTTCTTGGTTTTTCAGGTGTAGATTCATTTGGTTGAAACAGATCTAAACTCGCAGCCTTCTCATACCACGAGCATTTACAGTGAGTCTCTTATCTACTTACTTATTCTCGTCTATATTGTTTAAGTACTTGATTGTTGTTGTGAATGTTCTTAGTCTGTTGTTAGTTATGTATAACTTTGTGTAGTGATGCATGTGCTTGTCATTGTGTGTTATAACTTGAACATTCGGTGATTGTGTTGTCTATGTGATTAAGCTGTTGGTCTTCTATGTTTGTTTGACTGATTATGTTTGTGAGTATAACGAACTTGTTTAACCCTTTAAAAAGGTTTAAACATAAAATGTTGGAGAAGGCATGGGTCCATCTTCGCAGGTAAGCAGTATTTTATGTAAGTAGTTTCTAATTGGGTTCAGGGGATGATAAGGGACTTGTTTGGTCTACTTCTGCTCTATAGAGCTGATCCTGCATATGAGCGAGGTGCCTGGAACTTTGTTACTGCGGCGGCTGCGGCATTATGAGATGGTGACATGGTTATATGTCATTGTAGAAGTTTTGTAAATCTGGACCGACATCAAGCGAGCACTGTTGTGCACCATCTTGTAACACATGGAATGGATGAGGCTTACAAGCTGCGGACTGATTGGCTTCATCATGGAGAAGTGATCTCAGATAAACAGGATGGAGGAGAAGCATCTCAGTACAACGAGGAGATTGTTGGGTTATTTCAAGTTGTTGAATACTTAGATGAAAAGATGGTCCAGAAGGCTGACTTATGCGAGGTTGCTGAGGGTGAGGACAAGGAAGAAGATGCGTTCTTAGCAAAGCTAGCAGATGCAAAGACTCCGTTGTATCCAACCTGTTCAACTCATAGCAAGCTTCCAGCCATTGTGTCGTTGTTTAGACTGAAGACTCAAAATGGTTGGTCTAATAAGAGCTTCAACGAGTTGCTTGGGACATTGCCAGATATGCTGCATGTTGACAATGTTCTTCACACATCATTCTATGATGTGAAAAAATTTCTGAAGTCATTAGACATTGGTTATCAGAAGATACATGCATGTGTAAATGACTGCATTCTATTCAGAAAGAAGTACAAGATGGTTGAGAGTTGTCCAAAATGCAAGGCTTCAAGATGGAAGACTAACATGCACAGTGGTGAAGTTAAGAAGGGTGTTCCACAAAAATTATTAAGATACTTTCCAATTATCCTAAGGCTGAAGAGAATATTAAGGTCTGAGGAAATGGCAAAGGACTTAAGATGGCATTTTACGAACAAGAGCATTGATGGAAAAGGTCGTCACCCCGTGGATTCTGTGGATTGGGATCAAATAAATGAAAAGTACCCATCGTTTGCTAGTCAAGCAAGGAACATCCGGCTTGGTCTTTCAACAGACGGATTCAATCCACTCGATATGAAGAATTCTAAGTACAGTTGTTGGCCAGTGTTGGTTGTTAACTACAACATGCCTCCTCACCTATGTATGAAGAAGGAAAACATATTTCTGATCTTGTTGATTCATGGACCGCACCAACCTGGAAACAACATTGACGTATATCTAGAGACTCTTATAGAGGATCTGAATCATTTGTGGAGCACCGGAGAGGTAACTTATGACGCCTTCAGCAGAACTACTTTCACGCTTAAGCCGATTCTGCAATGGACAATCAATGATTTCCCTGCATATGGGAATCTTGCAAGATGCCAAGTAAATGGTAAGATGGCATGTCCTCTCTGTGGTAAATGAACTGATAGTAGGTTGTTGAAGCATATCAGGAAGCATGTGTACATGTGTCACAGAAAGCCTTTGCCCCCGACACATAGGTGGCGTTATAAGAAATTATGGTTTGATGGAAAAGCCGAGATTGGGACAAAGGGAAGGATTCAGACATGACACAATATCAGTCAACTCCTGAAAACTACAAAATGATTTTGGTTGTGCTAAATATAGTGGAACGAAGAGAAAAAGGTCTGAGTGTGTTGTATCATGCTCTGGTGATGACACTGAATCAGAGGAAGAAGAGGAAGAAGATGTAATTGACGAAGAAGAGTTAACAAGATGAAAAAAGAGATCTATATTTTTCAAGTTGCCTTATTGGTAGGTAAATATCTTTCTTATGTTATCTAGTTATTTTCTCAATTGATCAATATGGATTGTGTTTAATATTGTATTGCTTTTTCAGGAATTACCAGTAAGACATAACCTCGATGTAATGCACGTGGAGAAAAACGTGTCTGCAAGCATAGTCTCCACACTGTTGCATTGTCGGAAATCTAAAGATGGTCTCAACGCTGGTAAAGATCTCCAACATCTCGGTATTAGGAAGGATTTATGGCCTCAAACCAGAGGAAAGAGAGCTTACCTTCCTGCAGCACCATGGTCCCTGACAAAGACAGAGAAAAGAGTATTTTGCAAAAGGTTGTTTGACTTCAGAGGACCAGATGGATATTGTTCCAATATATCCAGGGGCGTATCAATGGATGATTGCAAGATCTCTGGATTGAAATCTCATGACTACCATGTACTAATGCAGTAACTCCTATCGGTGGCGTTAAAGGGTTTAATGCCAAAGGGCCCGAGGATATGTATTACACTCTTGTGTGTGTTCTTTAACAAGTTATGCCAGTGTGTGATCGACAGGGAGCATATAGCAGTTATGGAAACTGAGATCGTTGAAACTCTCTGCATGTTTGAGAGGTATTTTCCACCAAGTTTCGTTGACATTATGGTGCACCTGACAGTACATCTAGGCAGGGAAGCTCGGTTATGTGGTCTAGTACATTTTCGATGGATGTACCCATTTGAGAGGTAGTTTGAACTTTCTTTCATTTGATCCAGTGTTTATCTTACAAAATTGGTAGTTTCCACACTAATGTTGATAGGTAAATGTGTGCAGATACATGGAAGTTATGAAAGACTATGTACGGAATCTAGCTAGACCAGAAGGATGTATTGTAGAAGCCTACCTTGCAGAAGAATGCATGCAATTCTGCAGTGAGTTTCTGGAAAAAAAAACAACCAGTGTTGAAGAAAAACCACAGAGAAACGATGAGGACCAGAGCAGCCCTATCTTATTTGGTCGACCCTTATCCACAACCACTACAATTTTACTGACTGAGACAGAGAAAATAATAGCTCATCTTGCTGTCCTTCAAAATATGGCTTTGGTGGAACCTTTTGTGGAGTAAGTAATTACAAATTCTCAGTACTAATGTCCCTCTATAAATGGCAGTCTACTAATAGTGTTGTTTATCTTTGAAGTATGCACCTTCAATATCTACAAGAGAATAATGGAAGATGTAATCGTGACGCCACCCTACTTTGGAATCTTCATACAAAGCTTTTTGACGGATGGTTAAAAGAACATGCAAGTGTTGTCTCAAGTTCAATATTGTAAGGTGTTTGGATATGCAATCTAGTTTTATCCATTAACTTGCCTACATTTGTTAGGTACCTATGGACTCAGAATCACATGAAGAAACAGTTAAGTGGCTGGCATATGGTCCTAGAAGCATTGCACGCTTCTATACCGGTTATATAGTGAATGACCTTAGGTTTCACACAAGTTCAGTTTCAAGGCAAAGTCAGAACAGTAGGGTTCTTTATGAGGCGATATCTATGTGGAGATCTAGTGCAAGAGACGCTTCGCAGAAGGTTGATATGGTATCCTACTACGGCAGAGTGGAAGACATTATTTTTCTGAATTACAATGTGTTATACATCCCTATATTCCGGTGTTAGTGGGCTAACAAAGGAACTGGAGTCAAGGAAGAAGAAGGTTTCACTCTTGTCAACCTTAACCAGAGTCAACACTCATTTGCAAGGGATCCATTTATATTGGCTTCTCAAGCCAAGAAAAACTTTTATTCAAGAGAAGATGATTCCTCACCTTGGTATGTCGTGATGAGAGGATCTTCAAGAAGATACAGCGAGGAAGATCAGGATGACGAAACTGGAGATGACGGGCCAGTAGCAGCAGATGTTAACATGACTGCTAATGAATTAGATGATGAAGATCAGAGTGCTTGTACATACTATGAAGAGATATATGTTTGAAAGACTTCTAGATTCACCTTAGTTTTTTGTGTTGTTTGTTTTGTGTCTTATGCGTCTCTGTGTTTTTTTTTTGCTTGATGTGTGCTAAGTCTGTAAGTTTTTTGGCTTCATGTTTGTCTATGTGTATGAGTAATGGAACATGTCTAACTCACTTTTATATATGAATTTCAGGTAACCAGTCATGGCTCGTATAAAGCATCTCACGACGAGGAAAAGAAAAGCCCGTGTGCCAGCAGCTAAGGCACAAGAGGAGGAAATTATGGATTTAGAAGATGGTCCAGAAGATCAAGTTGATGTGATTCAAATGCTGAGAATGAAAATAATGACAAGAAGATAACTGGAGATGAAGATGCTGAGAATGAAGATGTAGAGGATGAAATAGCTGAGGATGAAGATGTTTTGGATGAATCTGGAAAGGATAAGGAACATGAGCAAAACGATGAGGATGGTGAGGTTGAAGTGTCTGCAGGATTGAACAATGATGAAGAGCCCGCTCCTGATCAGGATGCATCTGAGAGAGAACATGATGCATCTCCAATTTCTCCTAAGAGAAAGCGTGGACCAACTATGATGAAACATATAGCAAGGGATCCAAATGAGAGAGAACCAGTTGATTTCACAGAATTTGGAGAACCATGTGGACCAGGGTTAGTGAAGCTGTCATCTTACCTAGGTCCCTTAGTCAGAGAACACATTCCTATAATAATTGAGGATTGGAGAAAAGTTGGCGAAAACATCAGAACAATTCTCTGGAAATCTGTTCATGTAAAGTTAATGTAATGTTTCTTTGTTAATTTGTTATATACTCTAATATTTATTCTATGAATGCATACAAGGTTTGCAGTAGATGAAGAGATTTTAAGGGCAACTGTGTTCAGGAAGATGGGATGTCTTTGGTGGTTCTCCAAATCACGAATTGTTACAAAGATCCGACAGTCTAAGACAATGAAGGAGCGGATGCAGTTGAAACCAAAGAACATTCCTCCGGTGGAGTGGCGTAAATTTGTCAACCAGAAGACAAGCACAACCTTCAAGGTATGTGAAAATGGATATGTCTACATATTTTGTATGTAATTTCAGCCGTTAACCATTGTCAATTATACTTAGGCTGTGAGTGATTCGTGCAAGGAGAGGAGACAAAACCAGATTCCTCACACTGTTAGCCATAAAGGAATGTTTCGGTTGACTGAAGAAATGGTAAGTATAATGCATTTTTTACATTGAGTCATATACATCTATTATGATTGATCTTTGTTGTCTCGCAGAAAAAGAGTTGCTCAAAACCATCCGAAGTTACAAGACTGAAAGTGTGGGTCAAGTCACGAACCAAAAAAGATGGCACTCCAGTTAATAACAAGCCTGCTGAAAAGATAGTAAGTACACAAGATCAGTGTCTCTCACTACTCATTTGTTTATGATAAAAATTCTGAGTTTTCCTTCATGATGGTCAGAGAAAGGCAAAGGATGTTGAAAGCGGTGTTCCATCATCATCAACAACGAGTCTAGCTAGGAATGATAATCCAGGACAGCTAAGGGCTATGGGTCGAGAATGTCTACAACAAAGCTAGCTTGTTTCCAAGTCAAGTCTGCATATATGAGTCAAATGCAAGAGAGTCACACTCAACTGCAACAAAAGGTTCACCAGTTAAAGGCGCTTGTCCAGAGAATGACTAACCAGGTATATTATTGTGATTTGTATCTGGTTTGACTAGTACTTAAATTTGAAAAACTCTGACTCTGACATTTTCTCATAAAGACAAGATGAGCAAGGTGAAACCTCAGCTCCAAGAGTAAGTCACTACACTAATTAAGCTCTCATTTCTACTGCCTTCATTAACTTAATCAAATGACTAAGTCTTATTTTCCTTTTGTAGAGTGTAAATAAGTCAGTAACAGCTAGATTTTTGTTGGTTGATTAGACTGGAACCGAAGAAAATGTCGGTGAGGTACGTCTTCTTTCTGCTGACCCTGAAGAGTATGTGAATGACATTCTATTAGGACCCAATGCAGTAAAGGTGTTAGTTGAATCAGCCATAATCATGGATGCATTTCTCTGGAGGCCTACATCAAACATGACATGTATGGAAGAGGCTGTTGGTAAGATAATTGCATGGAAGGCACAAAGTTATCTTCCTGCAGAAGAGGAGGTCGCTCAGGACATGCCAAAGGTAGTTGTTATGGTTGTTACATGCTAGTTTGGAAAAACTTGGTAGTTTTGTGTTGTTGCCTCTGAGGTTGTGTTATTATTGTTTTTCACAGAGCCCTGATATATCATGGTTTTTAGGACTTTTAACCATGGTATATGTCTTTGTTATCGAGTCTTTCTATGTGTTTTGGAGTCTTTTCAGATGTTTTACAGGTTTAAGGACATTTGGAGCCTAATTGGACGTTTTGGAAGCATTTGGGTCAATTCTGCACTATTTAGAGATCTCACAGAGTTCACTGGCTGCGTTTTCGCACTGCATCGCTCGATGCAGTTCTGCACATGGTCGCCGCAGTTCTGCGCCCAAAAATCTGCTTTTTGGAAAAATTACAGTTTTTGCCCAGAAACATCCCAGATTTGCAAAAAGGCCCCAGGCGTGTTTTAGACTATATATTAGGGTTTTTAGCCACTTGTTTAGGCTACGCTTTACTTACACTTTATTTTACATTCAGAGAGTTTTAGGGGCTTATCAGATACTCGACAGAGAAAAGATTTCGAACCCCTGTTTCTTATTTTGTTTTATGATATTCAGTATTCTATTCATCATGTCTTTTGTTATGATTGTCATGTCTGAGTAGTTTACCTGTTAGGTTTAGGGATTCTCATTAGGTATTTCATGGAATTATAGGTTGATCAATCTGTAGGGATTCACATCTGCTAGTTCTTCATCTAGGGTTGTTTTTAATGCTTAATCTGAATTAGCTACCCAGATTTATGATGTTAGGTTGATTTCTGCAATGAAAGTTGATTAATTAACTAGAAAGAACCTAGATGAGCAATTTGACTATTCACAAAGAAATTTGGCTTAGGAGAATTGTGAACGAAAGAACCTGAGATTAATGCTTGTTTAGAACTCTAGGATTCGCAATGAAAGTTGGCTTGCTAGGTTTTTAGACATAGATAATATTCGCAACGAAAGTTGGTTTGTTATAATTCTGTGATTCTAGTTCTAGAACAATTCTTAATTAGATCCCGATTGATTGATTAGCCTGTGTTCCTGATTTCCTGAGAACTCCCTAGACTTGACGCTTTGCCTTCTTGTTTACAAACCAATCTATTTACTTTACTGCTTGATTTACTGCTTATTCTCTGTTTCACCTAGCTTAACCTGACATTCTATAATCTATCGTAAGAATCTAGAGTCTCTGTGGATTTGATACCCTATATACTACTGGTTCACGTCAGTGCACTTGCAGTGTAGATCTAGGGATTAAACTCTGATCGTATCAAGTTTTTGGCACCGTTGTCGGGGACTCTTTTGAGTCTTCGATAGATTTGAACTTAGGGTTTAGACTAGGATTTCATTTTTGTTTTTGGTACTAATTTTTTCTATTGTCTTGCGTTTCAGGTACGCCTAGATTCGCCTTGCATCGCTCGACACGGTCATGTGTGTCGATCGACATCATTTCGCATTGCATCAATCGACGCTCTTCCTGCATCGATCGACACCTTTCGCGGAAGAAATAAAAAGACTAAGAGATCCGTAAGGATGATGTATCGGAATGTTTTTTCAGCTCAGGGATTGACAGCTCGGAGATAGCTGGGCTGAAGAACAAAGTTGACTCTCTGCATAGTCTTCTACTTGGAAAGTATGCGCAAGAAGCTATCAACTACGTTGGAGGGACTGGATTCTACAATCAGGAATCTGCTTTTCAGAAACCCTTCCAGCAACAGAGTAACTCCTTCTCGAGGAACTATGGTGTTTCTTCTTACCAAGCACCGCCTTCACCTACACATAAGAGCAGATTGGAAGCCATGATGGAGAAGTTTCTTGAGGAACAACAACAGATCACTGTGTCCTTCAACTCAAAGATAGATGCATTGTATGAAGATCTGAATGGGAAGTTTGAATCTTTGAGCACACATGTGAAGAAGCAAGATGTCCAAGTTCAACAAACAGCTGGAGCAATACAAAGGCAAAATGAAGCTGGGAAAGCTGAACAGAAGCAATACGTTAATGATGTGATCACAGGAGATGAGATTGACTTGCTAGGAGAAGAAGAGAGTATCATCTCGGATTTTCTTGATGAATTCTGTTTGTCTCAGACGAGCATCGATCGACACACACTCGATGTCAATCGATGCATTCCCGACATGATTGATGAGACTGCTAATAATCGCATCGATCGACACAGATTGCAGACGAGACCAGAAATCTGCAAGAGTCCCTGAACGAGTCTGTGAGCCTTTTGTACCACATTCTAAGCCTCGAAAGTTGTCCAAACAGGAGCTAGACGAAGCTAAACGCAAGGCAGTGATGGAAAAGGAGTTGATTCAGATTTCAGAGAAGCTTCCAGACCCAGGAATCTTTGTGCTTGACTGTTCCATCCATAAGGACAGATTCACGCATTCTTTGTGTGACTCAGGATCTGGTGTGAATCTTATGCCATACTCTGTGGCTAAGAGGTTGGGACTGATGGATTTCCAGCCTACTAGGATCTCTCTTATCCTAGCTGATCGATCAAAGAAGTATCCAGAAGGAGTTCTTGAGGACGTTCCTGTCAGAGTTGGAAAATACTTGATTCCAACGGACTTTGTGGTGCTGAAGTACAAGATTGAACCGGATGATCCTTTGCTGCTTGGAAGATCATTCTTAGCAACTGCTGGAGCTGTGATAGATGTGAGACATGGACTGATTGATCTCTACCTGGGAGATGATCCATTGCGGTTTAAGATGGATAAGCTACAAAAATCCACCATTGATGGACAGAGTTTCAGTGTTGTAGTAGAACCAGAGAGTCCGATTGGAGAGAAGAAGATGGCGGTTCTTCTTGAACCTTCTCTAACATCTTCAGTGCCTGCAACTGCTCATAAGCAGAAAGCTCCAGACATCTCATTTCCACCAAAGGTAAGGCATGAATCATCTAAGCTTAAACCTCCTAATCGCATTGCTTTGAATGCAGGAAAATGCAGAATCCCACCCAAGCTTCGCTCCCGCCCTGGTTATACTCCTTCGTTCCTTGGAAAATCTCATGATCCGACAGCATATACACCACCTTGGATGAGGAGACATTCACAGAGACACTCAAAGTCTCAGTTGAAACCGCCATGAGTCTAATATTTATCCCAAAGTCAAGCTAATGACTAAAAACAAGCGCTGAGTGGGAGGCAACCCACTGTAAGTTCGTTTTCGTTTTCATTTTTTGTTTTGATTTGGTGTTTTTGATTTTCTGTTTTTATGTGTTCAAAGGCGTGAGAAACAGGCAGAATCGCACTGCATCGATCGACACACATAGTGAATCGGTCGATACAGTTTCGATTTACGGTTTGCCGATTCAATTACGGTTCAAACACCGGTTATCTACATAACTGTGGGCATAATCGCCTTACATCGATCGACACCCCAGTGGCATCGATCGACACAGGCCGACGACAGGTAAGTGTTCTGACCCTTTTTCGGTTTGTTTTCATTCCGATTTCTTTTCACACCGAGCCTAGGCTTGACACCACTGGGGATAGTGTGTTTCAAGTGTGGGGGAGGTAGCTACTGACGCACGCTTTTTGTTTTCTTAGAGTCAGACCAAATTTGTTTTATTGAGTCAAATTGAGTAGGAAACAAGGACTTTTTGAGGAGATGCAACACTTGCAGGAACTTAAGTGACCATTGTATGATTTGCAGATGATCTATGACTATTAGAAAACCCAACTCTGACCAGCCTACTGAGGACTGAAGGATTATGTGTGTTCATGGTGTAATTGTCAGGTTACATCCTAGCACATAATCATCTAGGATCTAGGTGATTTGCAGTTGAATCATAAACAGATCAGGATCATTACCTTGTGATTGCAGCGGATTGATCAAAGGAATATCGAGATCTGCAAGAGCTGATGATAACCGGCTCCTCCTAGGTATCCACACTCTTACAAGCTACTGGATCAGGCTGCTAGACCAAGCTCGGAATCAACAGAGAGAGAGGAAGACGGCTGGTGTGAAAATCGCAGACAACTGAAGCCATAGGGCTTCCTGCGCCTACTCCTTCCTTTATATGGGCCCAAGTAATTAAACTAATGGCTCATTAGGCTTTTGGGCCCAAGGCCCAAATCAGACAAAAGACTGTCTTTTGTCTGGCCCAATTCTCTGTACAAATACAGTAAATGCCTTGCATCTTACTGTATTAATTCCATTTTAACTTTCCCGTTAGCTATGGTGTGTGACCCTTTGGGATCATACAATACTGGTAATAAGTCCTAAACTTATAGATCATGAGCGGGCTCTAGCAAGTCATCATGATCACCCAGTATTTATGACTTATGTCTGATCTCGACACTTATCATACTTTCTAGAGATAGTACGGTAGATTTCAGGACATTCCCAACAATCTCCCACTTGTACTGGAATCCTACATTCCCTAATCCTTTTGTCTCAATATCTCGATCTGGCATAAGGCAAGATGCGTGTCATCCTTATATAGCCAGACCATGTTTATCGGAACAGATTTGGTACTGACAATGCAAACGACTTGGGCAAGTCCGTTTGGGAGTGGTCACTCTCTTACCAGCTATCAAGTCTCCGATTGGCCTAGAGATATTACCTCCGTTAAACGGCAGGGACAAATCCCATCTTGTTCCATCACTATGAACTACACACTTCATAATACACCCAACCAAGGTCCTTATAGCTCCCAGTTACGAAACAGCGTTAGACAATGATCAAAGTGCATCACTCCATGTGCAGCCACATGCATGCGAACTCAGGTCTAAGGACTATACTCTATAGTCGTATATGAGAACCTCTTATGACACATATATTAATATCTTGTAGAGTTCTCATCAGCGGGCCATGTCCGGTCATATGCTCCCCTACATATACCTATGTGTCGACTTTGATGCCGCGCATCTATGACCCCTCGAAACTTGGTCATAAGTCTCAACACAATCTAGTCTCAAGTGGTTGTTGGTGTTCCAATTTCAACAACCTTCGACTATGGACACTATGATTTATGTCATTTCGTTAAATATGGGGTTTCAGGATCAAGTCTACTCATGTACTTCGATGGCCCATATATAATGACATGAATCATTTTGGAACGATTATTTATATCACAGTTAAAATAATCCAGAAATCATAGATTTCATAAACATAAAATATTATGTTTACATGAACCTTTCAAAACAACTAAATAAAGCCCTTTACAAACTCCCACTGAAATTAAGACTACATCTTCATTTCACTTATCCTACAGCTACAGTCTGCGACTCGTGCTTAGGCCTAAGGAGTGGCTTCGTTAATAGATTATCAACGTTCTCATTCGTTGAAACTTGCTGATCTACTTAACACCTCTGTCATTTATCTCACGGAATAGGTTATACCTATCCTCAAGGTGTTTGGACCTCTGATGTGCAGCTAGCCTCATCTACGCTGGGAATCACATCAAGTTCAGTGATGAACTCTTCTTTCCAAACAACCTCTTTCGCCGCTACCCAAGCTGCGAAATGTTCAGCTTAAGTCATGGAGTCAGCAACAGTGCCTTGCACCGCCAGACAGACACAAGATATAACCGGACTGTGACCGGAAATCATCTTTGTCTGTTGGAAACTTGCCTTTCAGGCTCTACCGACTTGTAGCACCTCACTTTCTCCGTAAATCAAGAACTTATCCTAAGTATTCCTCAAATACTTCAGGATATTCTTTACGGCTATCCAGTGATTCTTTGATGGATTTGACTGGTCTTTACTTGTCTTGCTTAACTTTAAAGCAACATCAAAACAAGTACGTGTCATGGCATACATGATAGATCCAATTGCCGACGCATATGGAATCTCATCCATGCATTCAAGCTCAGCAGTTATCGTAGGACACTGTTTCTTGCTTAACGTAATGCCATGTGACATTGGCATAAAACCCTTCTTGGAATGCTGAAAACGTGTAGGACTTTGTCAATTTAAGAATCCTGACTTTGTCCTACCAGCTCTTTTGGATCTCTATCTTTAGATCCAAAATCCAAGAACATACGTGGCTTTACCCATGTCAATCATAAAACCAACTCCCAAGCCAGTCCTTTACCGACTGCAGCATTGGGACGTTATTTCCGAGAATCAGTATGTCATCGACATACACTATGAGAAATGCAACATCGCTCCCACTTATCTATTAGTAAACGCACAGTTCCACTTCGTTCATGTTCAAGTCAAAACCTTGACTACTTCAACAGAACGAAGATTCCAACTCCGATATGTTTGCTTCCATCCATGAATGGATCGATGAAGCTAACTTACACACAGTGTAATTTTTCGGAGTCCGGGCTCACTTTCGCTTCTGTGAATTTCGCAGGTTCGTCACTTTCAATGATCATCAGATCATGGCAACTAATCACGAGAAATCACTCTCGGATTAGTGACAGATTCATTCAGATCTGCGAACTTCAGGCTCCACAGGTGTAGATTCTACAGAAATCTGTAAATCCATCCGCTGCTCTCCCTCAACAGGTTGAGCAGCCTCCTGTATTTCTCGAATTTCTTCGAGTTATACTTTTACTCCCACTGTTTTTCTTGGAAAGTAACTTCCCTTTTAGAAAACAGAATTCCGAACAACCTAACTTCGTTTTCGGAATGGACGTAAAAAGTAACAAGCCTTGGTTTCCCTAGGACAACCAGCGAAGTAGCACAACTACAAATACTCAGTAAAGACGAATTTGGATCATTTCCAGTCCACATTTATGTGGTGTCTTTCAACTGATATTGGTGGAACTATTTCAGCGTAAACTTAGATACTTCTAGAGCGTTATTCTTAAAGAATATCATGGAAGATTCGTGTGACTCATCTTTAATCATTTCTAATAAGATCTGATTCTTTCTCACAGAAACACCTCAAGGTTTTCAGGAGAAATGAGCTGTGAAACGACTTCACACTCATTCAGATGATCACACCATCAATGACTTAAGTATTCTCACTCGTGATCTAATCCAGAGTCTCAATACTTCTGTCACTCAGATTCTATACCTCATTCTGGAACTCTTTCGACCATTTCAAAGAATTCGACTCGTGTCTCATCAAATGAACACAGTCATACTCACTGATGTAATCAGTAAATATAATGAAGTACAGGAAATTTTCTCTGGCATTACTGCTCATCGGGCCACATACATGAGTATGTTCAAGGTCCAATAAGCCTTTGGGCCTTTCTCTAGCTCGGCTAAGATGGGCCCTTTGTCTTTTGGTCCAGTAAGCAGAATTCAAGTCTCATAAGATATCCGATCAAATGAGCCCAAAAGTCCATAACTATGGGGTTTCTGAATCCGACTTACTCTATGTGACCAAAACATTTACGCCAAGAAAAATCAGGTTTAATTCATCAGATTTAAACCAATTCGGTATTTATGTTACATTTAGGCACTCTTTGGTTTAAGATATAAAACCCATTCCTTGAATAGGGTGCTACAATCAATATTTCATTGAGATCAAAAGAACAAAACTTGTCTTTTATCAAAATGAAAAACATTCAAATTCTTACAAGAAAATGAAAGACAACTCTGCTTAAAGCAGGTACATTGTAGCAATTACTCATTAAAACCAAGCCTCAAAGGCATCTACAAGTGAAAACCCTACGGCTGAGCCAGCATCCATAGCTCCTTCCAGACATGCAGTTTCACTTGTCCTTCCTTCAACGTTCTACTGTTGCTTAGGCTCTGCATATTATCACAAATATCAGTGCCACAACCAGTATCCAATACCTATAAGGTAGAACTTGAAGTAATAACATGAATACCTGAGGAAGTAGTCTCATACATCAACTTTAACCCCTCATAATCATCCATGAATTTAATGCAATCTCTCTTCCAATGCCCAACCTCTTTACAGTAGCAGCACTTACCAACGTAAGATGTATCTGACTCGGGCTCAGAAGACACACGCTTGCCATGATTCAAAATCTGGACAACTTTGTCTTCACCCTTGTCAGTATTAGGTTTAGTAAACCTACCCTTCTCCATTACGAGATTATACAGGGTACTCTTCACGTTTGGCTCAACTGTCTTGAGCATATCATGCAGTTCAGTCAGCGTCTTCGTTAAGCCTTTCTTGATATAGTTCCTTTTGAACTTATCATAGCTTGACGGCAGTGACTGCAGAATGATCTCAGTTGCCAATTCTTGGCTAACTGGATAATCCAGTTTCCTCAAGTTATCAATGTAACCCATCATTTTACTGACATGAGGACTCACTGGATGATCATTTGGTAGCTTGCAGCTAGTGAGAGATTTAACCAACTGGTATCTCTCCACTCTTACCTGCTCCTGAAATTTCAATTTCAGGCTGCTGATCATCTCTATTGGCGACTCCATGTTCTCATATTGCTTAAGCAAATCTGAGTCCATGGTAGCCAATATCAGACCACGCACATCTACCGCATCATTATAATGCTTATTCCAAGCATCATATACTGCATGAGAGGCATTGGACCCGATCCTCACGGGGAGAGCTCTTTCAAGGACATAGTCCTTTCTCTCCTGCCTGAGGACTAGCCTCAGGTTCCGTGACCAAGTCAAGAAATTTGATCCGTTCAGTTTGTCCATCTCAAGGACAGACCGGATCGAGAAAGTGTTTTGATTGTTTGTGCTAGTCATAACTGAAATTTAGAGATAAATAGAGTTTTAGTTATTTAGTTCATAAAAGAGTAATCTTAATAACTTATAAGAAAACTCGCATTGCATTCAAAATTTCTTTGTTTGACCTCATAAGAATGCAATGATTCCGAGACCCATGTTCGGCTAAATCCAAAATGGGCCACTGGCCGTCACCCAGAAGTACCTTTACTTGGTAAGCATACACACAGCTAGTTATGTCCAATAACTCTCGGTTGTGAATTGGGCCCAAGGCCCAATACACCAGATGTCTCAAGGCCCGGGACTCCCGATGGCCCAGTCAAGGAAACCAATCTCTTACAGCCAAATAATCACTAAAGTCTGGGACTCCCAATGAAATTAGTGACTATATACTACTTTACTTACGCAAAAACAGACACCTCACACTGTAAGCCATATATGTAATTGAATAAGCGTTAAGTAGCTGACAAGATTGGGCAAGACATCCAAGCTTGATATTGGTTTTGAGGATTTTAGATTTTCTTTCCAAAAATAGAAGATTACTATTTTGGGAAACTTACTTATTTTAGAAACTTTCTAAATTTAGAAATATACTAAAAATAGAAATTTCTAATTTAATATTTTATTAAAGTTTTTGGATGGGTCACAAATTATAGGCCCAATTCTTGGCCCAAGACCACATAATTCCAATTGGCCCAATAATTTGACATAACCTAGTCGGTTCATTAATTCTGGTCCGAGACCAAATTAACTACTAAATCCAACTGGTTATTAACTAAACCAGACCAGCTCTAAATTATTTGGTCCAACCAAATCAAACTTAGACCAGCCTTCGGTTTAGGTTAAAATTCAATTTTTGAATTTAAATCCGGTTTAACCAGAAATTAAATAATACCAATTGTATTAAATAATTTCCAGCAAACCGCGATTTTGGGTTAACCGCTTGAACCACCAATTAAATTGGATCGGTTCGGTTAAGTCCAAAACCGGGAAGAAACACCTTGTGTTTTAGCCAATTTTGACCTAACTTGCGATTTTGGCTAAAGCAGACAATGAACCACAATCGGTTTGATCGGTTCATTGTCGCGGGTTTGGGAAAAAAACGAACCACAATCGTCAAGGCTTATACTAGAAGACAAAACCGATTTTGTTTTACGAACCATATGATCGTTTCTTAATTATCAAACGAAGTCAACTTTCGATTCATTCAATTCAACAATCATGATCTTCACATAACAACAAAAAGATTTTGTCCTTTATCAAACCCTAACAACACGTTTTCTTATCGATTATTAATGAAGCAAATACAAAGGCAAAGTCAAACTGCGATTGTTTGATACTCAATTCAATAATAGCTCACGACTTTCACTAAAAGACAAAACTATTTTGACATATTATCAAACCTATCATCGTTTCTCTTGTTCACTTCAATAATGGATTCTTAACATCACACTTAAAGACAAAACAAATCAAAAGCGATTATGACAATTCCATTATCGATAATTGCTATTCACATAAGACAAAAACGATTTTGCAATCGATTTTCACTTATTTCAATTCGACCTTATGATTTTGACATTAAGCGATTAAGACTTTAATTATCAAGCGATCTCATATTTCTAGGTTTTCCAAGTTTCAATCAATTTTATTCATTAAAATCGATTCATCAAACTAATAAACAACCTAGTATGATTAAAAAGGCAAAAACCTAACAACCTAGGCTCTGATACCACTGAAGGATTATGTGTGTTCATGGTGTAATTGTCAGGTTACATCCTAGCACATAATCATCTAGGATCTAGGTGATTTGCAGTTGAATCATAAACAGATCAGGATCATTACCTTGTGATTGCAGCGGATTGATCAAAGGAATATCGAGATCTGCAAGAGCTGATGATAACCGGCTCCTCCTAGGTATCCACACTCTTACAAGCTACTGGATCAGGCTGCTAGACCAAGCTCGGAATCAACAGAGAGAGAGGAAGACGGCTGGTGTGAAAATCGCAGACAACTGAAGCCATAGGGCTTCCTGCGCCTACTCCTTCCTTTATATGGGCCCAAGTAATTAAACTAATGGCTCATTAGGCTTTTGGGCCCAAGGCCCAAATCAGACAAAAGACTGTCTTTTGTCTGGCCCAATTCTATGTACAAATACAGTAAATGCCTTGCATCTTACTGTATTAATTCCATTTTAACTTTCCCGTTAGCTATGGTGTGTGACCCTTTGGGATCATACAATACTGGTAATAAGTCCTAAACTTATAGATCATGAGCGGGCTCTAGCAAGTCATCATGATCACCCAATATTTATGACTTATGTCTGATCTCGACACTTATCATACTTTCTAGAGATAGTACGGTAGATTTCAGGACATTCCCAACAAGGACACCCATATCAATTCAGGTATTCGGAGGATCCATTACTTGACTTTGCACTTTAACTTGACTTAATTTTCTCTCCTATGGACTTGGTATACTTCGATTCGGATTCTTCTGTTGGTTCTGGCACAGCTTGTGAACCTGTCTGATTATGGTTCCCTTCTCTCCTTCCTTGAAAGTAAAAAAAAAAGAAGAAGAGATAAACTGAGGATAAGCTAGTAGCTTCGAAGTGGTCGCGGGAGTGGTAGAGACCCCTATTAGCTCATGTGTATCCATGGAAACATGTCCAAAAGTATGTCCCAGTAAGGGAAGAGCATTGATAGAAAAAATAAAATGATACCCAGTGGGAAAAAATCAGTGCTAAGGAAGGGAAAAGAGAAGAAAGGGACCGGAAGCAACAGTTGAGTGGTCAGATGCTAACAAAGTAAGAATCCATGTGTTCTTTGATCGATACCCCATAGGTGAGACCGCACTTAATAGCCTATAGAAGTCAGTATGGTGAATTTGGATGCTCTGAATGTGATTGTGGAGTTTACTCAGGATAGTTGCTAAGTGTGGGGGAATTATATGTTGGTCTTGATGTTTGCAGGTTCATTTTCATGTGGCTTACTAAGGGGAATATGAGTGTGGTGCTTCTACGATGAAACGAGTTTCTGAAGTTTTCAAACTTCTTCTCCTGATCTTGGTTTTCTATTTGCTTGAGGGCAAGCAAAAGATAAGTGTGGGGGAGTTGATATATCATGGTTCTTAGGACTTTTAACCATGGTATATGTCTTTGTTATCGAGTATTTCTATGTGTTTTGGAGTCTTTTCAGGTGTTTTGCAGGTTTAAGGACATTTGGAGCCTAATTGGACGTTTTGAAAGCATTTGGGTCAATTCTGCACAATTTAGAGATCTCACAGAGTTCACTGGCTGCGTTTTCGCACTGCATCGATCGATGCAGTTCTGCACATGGTCGACGCAGTGGTCGACGCAGTTCTGCGCCCAAAAATCTGCATTTTGGAGAAATTGCAGTTTTTGCCCAGAAACTTTCCAGATTTGCAAAAAGGCTCCAGACGTGTTTTAGACTATATATTAGGGTTTTAGCCACTTGTTTAGGCTACGCTTTACTTACACTTTATTTTACATTCAGAGAGTTTTAGGGGCTGATCAGATACTCGACAGGGAGAAGATTTCGAACCCATGTTTCTTATTTTGTTTTATGATATTCAGTATTTTATTCATCATATCTTTTGTTATGATTGTCATGTCTGAGTAGTTTACCTGTTAGGTTTAGGGATTCTCATTAGGTATTTCTGAAGGATGTTTTGATCAATCCTGATTCAATTCTCAGATTCAGATTATCCTAAACATGCTGATCTAGGTTCTTCTTGAATAGAAACAATATTGATCTCACCTTTTACCTGTTTTGTGCAGCGGAAAGGGAGAACAGGTCAGAGATCAGAGAGCCACCAAGGGATGGATCCTCCAAAGGTTCACACACGCACGCAGAGGAATCTGGCTGCTAGACCACGAGGAGGGAGGCGACAGAGAGAGAGAGAGAGGCGGCTGGTTAGGGTTAAAGAAGAAAAACAGACTCGAGTTTTATTTATAAAACTCGTCCGGTTTCCTCTGCACTGTGTCGATCGACACACCTTGTGTATCGATCGACACACCGTGGCCAAACCCTTTTATTCTCTCTAAGTACAGTAAATGCCTAGCACTTTTACCGTACTTCTGCTAAGCCGTTCCTATATCTTTCCTGTTAGCTTAGGCGTGTGACCCATATGGGATCATATAATAAAGGCAATAAGTCCAAGACTTATAGATCATGAGCGGACTCTAGCAAGCCATCATGACCCCCAGTATTATATCACTTATGTCTGATCATTGACATACTCTTACTTTCTAGAGACAGTACCGAGATTACTGGACACAATTCCAACAATCTCCCACTTGTACTGGAATCTCTGTATTCATAATCCTTTTGTCACAATATCTCGATTAGTCATAAGGCAAGATTGGTGTCATCCTTATAAAGCCTAATCTTGTTCATCGGACTCTGATTCGATACTGACAATCCAAACGACTCGGGACAGTCCGTTTGAGCATGGCCATGCATTTTCCAGTATTCAAATCTCCGATTGGCCTAGAGATATTCACTCCATTTATATTGGAGGGACAAATTCCGTCTTGTTCCATCACTGTAAACTACTCATTTCATAATGTACCCAAACAAGGTCCTTATAACTATCGCAGAACGATAGCGTTAGACAATGATCAAAGTGCATTAGTCCATGTGCAGTCACATGCATACGAACTCAGGTCTAAGGACTATACTCTATAGTCGTAGTGAGAATCTCTTATGACACAGATATAAATATCCTGAAGAGTTCTCATAATCGGGTCTTGTCCGGTCGTATGTTCCCCAACATACACCTATGTACTGACTTTGATGCCACGCATCTATGACACACTGAGACTTTGTCATAAGTCACGTACCAATCCAGTCTCACACGGTTGTTGGTGTTCCAATTTCAACAACCTTCGACTAGGGACATAATGATATAAGTCATTTATCAAATATAGGGTCTCATGATCAAGCTAAATGACTTTGATAACTCAAGATCAAGTCATTTACTTCGATGACCTATAAAATGGTTTATATCACTTTGGAACGATTATTTCATCACAGTTAAAATAATCTTGAAATAATAATTTCATTAAACATCTTAAATGTTATTTCAAAAACATATCCAACAACTAAATAAAGCCCTTTAATAACTCCCACTGAAATTAAGACTACATCTTAATTTCACTTATCCTACAGCAACAGTCCGCGACTCGTGCTTAGGCCTAAGGAGTGGCTTCGTTAATAGATTAGCAACGTTCTCTTTCGTTGAAACTTGCTGATCTACTTAACATCTCTGTCATTTATCTCACGGAATAGGTTATACCTATCCTCAAGGTGTTTGGACCTCTGATGTGCAGCTAGTCTCATCTATGCTGGAAATCACATCAAGTTCAGTGACGAACTCTTCTTTCCAAACAACCTCTTTCGCCACTTCCCAAGCTGCGAAATGTTCAGCTTAAGTCATGGAGTCAGCAACAGTGCCTTGCACCGCCAGATAGACACAAGATATAACCGGACTGTGATCGGAAATCATCTTTGTCTATTGGAAACTTGCCTTTCAGACTCTACCGACTTGTAGCACCTCACTTTCTCCGTAAATCAAGAACTTATCCTAAGTATTTCTCAAATACTTTAGGACATTCTTTATGGCAATCCAGTGATTCTTTGCTGGATTTGACTGGTCTTTACTTATCTTGCTTACCATTAAAGCAACATCAAACAAGTACGTTTCATGGCATACATGATAGATCCAATTGTCGACGCATATGGAATCTTATCCATGCATTTAAGCTCAGCAGTTATCGTAGGACACTGTGTCTTGCTTAACGTAATGCCATGTGACATTGGCATAAAACCCTTCTTGGAATGCTGAAAACGTGTAGGACTTTGTCGGGATAAGAATCCTGAAATTGTCCTACCAGCTCTTTCGGATCTCTATCTTTAGATCCAAAATCCAAAAACATACGTGGCCTTACCCATGTCAATCATTAGAACCAACTCCCAAGCCAGTCCTTAACCGACTGCAGTATTGGGACGTCTTTTCCGAGAATCAGTATGTCATCGACATACAATATGAGAAATGCAATATCGCTCCCACCAATCTATTAGTAAACGCACAGTTCCAATTCGTTCCTGTTCAAGTCAAAACCTTGACTACTTCAACAGAACGAAGATTCCAACTCCGATATGTTTGCTTCCATCCATGAATGGATCGATGAAGCTAACTTACATAAAATGTAATTTTTCGGAGAGTTCGGGTTCACTATCGCTTCTTTGAATTTTGCAGATTCGTCGCTTTCAATGATCATCAGATCATGCGAACTTTCAATGATTATCAGGTTCAACTAATGACGAGAAATCACTCTCGGATTAGTAACTGATTCATTCATATCTGCGAACTTCAGGCTCCACAGGTGCAGATTTCAATGATTATCACGTTCAACTAATGACAAGAAATCACTCTCGGATTAGTAACTGATTCATTCATATCTGCGAACTTTAGGCTCCACAGGTGTAGATTCTACAGGAATCTGTAAATCCATCCGTTGCTCTCCCTTAACAGGTTGAGCAGCCTCCTGTATGTCTCGAATTTCTTCGAGTTATACTTTTACTCCCACTGTTCTTCTTGGAAAGTAACTTCCCTTCTTAGAAAACATAATGGACGTAAAAGTAACAAGCCTTAGTTTCCCTAGGACAACCAGCGAAGTAGCTCAACTACAAATATTCAGTAAAGACGAATTTGGATCGATTCCAATCAACATTTACGTGGTGTCTTTCAACTGATATTGGTGGAACCTTTTCAGCGTAAACTTAGATATTTCTAGAGCGTTATTCTTAAATAATATCATGGAAGATTCGTGTGACTCATCTTTAATCATTTCTAATAAGATCTGATTCTTTCTCACAGAAAAACCTTCAGGTTTTCAGGAGAAATGAGCTGTGAAACGATTTCACACTCATTCAGATGATCACACAATCAATGACCTAAGTATTCTCACTCGTGATTTAATCCAGAGTCTTAATACTTTTGTCATTCAGATCCTATACTTCATTCTGGAACTCTTTCGACCATGTCAAAGAATTCCGACTTGTGTCTCAGCAAATGAACACAGTCACACTCACTGAAGTAATCAGTAGAGACAATGAAGTACAGGAGATTTTCTCTGGCATTACTGCTCATTGGGCCACATACATGAGTATGTTCCATGTCCAATAAGCCTTTGGGCCTTTCTCTAGCTTGGCTAAGATAGGCCCTTTACCTTTTGGTCTAGTAAACAGAATTCAAGTCTCATAAGATATTTTATCAAATGAGCCCAACAGTCCATGACTATGGGATTTCTGAATCCGACTTACTCTATGTGACCAAGACTTTATGCCAAGAAAAATCAGGTTTAATTCATCAGATTTAAACCAATTCGGTATTTATGTTACATTTAGGCACTCTTTGGTTTAAGATATAAAACCCATTCCATGAATAGGGTGCTACAATTAATATTTCATTAAGATCAAAAGAACAAAACTTGTCTTTTATCAAAATGAAAAACATTCAAATTCTTACAAGAAAATGAAAGACAACTCTGCTTAAAGCAGGTACATTGTAGCAAATACTTAATACAAAAACAAGCCTCAAAGGGATCTATGAGTGAAAAACCCTACGGCTGAGGCAGCATCCCAAGCTCCTTCCAGACATGTAGTTTCACTTGCCCTTCCTTCAACGTTCTACTGTTGCTTAGGCTCTGCATATTATCACAAATATCAGTGCCACAACCAGTATCCAATACCTTTAAGGTAGAACTTGAAGTAATAACATGAATACCTGAGGAAGTAGTCTCATACATCAACTTCAACTCCTCATCATCTTCCATGAATTTAATGCAATTTCTCTTCCAATGCCCTGTCTCCTTACAGTAGCAGCACTTACCAACGTAAGAGGTATCTGACTCGGGCTAGGAGACACACGCTTGCCATGATTCAAAATCTGGACAACTTTGTCTTCACCCTTGTCAACATTAGGTTTAGTAAACCTACCCTTCTCATTCATGAGATTGTACAGGGTACTCTTCACGTTTGGCTCAACTGTCTTGAGCATATCATGCAGTTCAGTCAGCGTCTTCGTTAAGCCTTTCTTGATATAGTTCCTTCTGAACTTATCATAGCTTGACGGCAGTGACTGCAGAATGATCTCAGTTGCCAATTCTTGGCTAACTGGATAATCCAGTTTCCTCAGGTTATCAATGTAACCCATCATTTTACTGACATGAGGACTCACTGGATGATCATTTGGTAGCTTGCAGCTAGTGAGAGACTTAACCAACTGGTATCTCTCCACTCTTACTTGCTCCTGAAATTTCAATTTCAGGCTGCTGATCATCTCTATTGGCGACTCCATGTTCTCATATTGCTTCCGCAAATCTGAGTCCATGGTAGCCAACATCAGACCACGCACATCTACCGCATCATTATAATGCTTATTCCAAGCATCATATACTGCATGGGAGGCATTGGACCCGATCCTCACGGGGAGAGCTCTCTCAAGAACATAGTCCTTTCTCTCCTGTCTGAGAACTAGCCTCAGGTTCCGCGACCAAGTCAAGAAATTTGATCCGTTCAGCTTGTCCATCTTAAGGACAGACCGGATCGAGAAAGTGTTTTGATTGTTTGTGCTAGTCATAACTGAAAATTAAGATAAAAGGATTTTAGTTAATATGTTCAATATGATTAATCTTGTATTATACTTAATATGATTAATCACGCATTATATTCAATAACATCAGTTACCCTCAATAGAATATAATGATTCCAAGATCCACATATAACTAAGATCAAAGTGGGCCACTGGCCGTCACCCAACCTTAGCTTATATCGGTAAGCCCTATCTCGGCTAATTATATCCGTGATATAACTCTTGGTTATGAATCTGGGCCCGAGGCCCAATTCACTCTGATGTCTCAAGGCCCGGGACTCCCGATGGCCCAGTCAAGAAAACCAGACTATACAGTCATGTAATCATTAATGTCTGGGACTCCCAATGACATTTATGAATCACAAACCGTCTTACCCACGCAAAAGCAGACACCCTCACACTGTAAGGCCGTGAATACAATTGAATGGGCTTCGACAGCTGACATAGCCTGGACAAGACATCCAACGCTTGATATTATTTGAGGTTCGTAGGTTTATTTTAAAATTTCATTCCCAAATAGAGGATTACTATTTTGGGAAACTTTCCATTTTAGGAAACCTACTAATTTTGGAAACTTTCTAAAATTGGAAACTTTCTAACTTTAGAAATTTCTTAAAATCCGAATCATGCAAATCTAGAAACTTCTAATTTAAGAAACTTTCTAATTTCAAAATTTCGGAAACTTTAATTTAAAATCGATTTATATTCTTTATAAAATAAATTTTAAATTAAATCTGAAGAAAGGCTCAAATAATTGGCCTAATCGTTTTAACTTCTTGGCCCGAGGCCTAAGAATTGGTCTATGTCCGAGACATAACCCGATCGTCCAATTAGATGACATAACCGGTCTGGTTCATTAAAATTGGTCTAACCAAAATTAATTACTACGACGACCACAATTGTCAACCGGTTATTTACTAAACCGGATTTTCTCAATTTATTTGGTCCAACCAAATCAAATTAGAAAATCCTGGTTTAGGCACTAAATCCAATAATTATTTTGACATTGGATTTCTTATCCCGGTTTAACCAGAACTTAATAAATTTATTAAGTC
The DNA here is from genome assembly GCA_030180135.1 of Orychophragmus violaceus. Lineage (NCBI taxonomy): Eukaryota > Viridiplantae > Streptophyta > Magnoliopsida > Brassicales > Brassicaceae > Orychophragmus > Orychophragmus violaceus. The sequence goes on from CM058236.1 coordinate 10,567,652, forward strand.
TGTTTATTAAACCGTGACGTTTATAATTTTAATAAAATTATTAAACCGAGCCTTAAACCAACCATATCGGTCGATGAACCAACCGCATCGATCGATCCATCAACCGCATCGGTCGATGCTCTTAGCATCGATCCTGCATCGATCGTGCATCGATCCTGTATTGATCGATGCTCTCACGCATGCACGGACGGTTATCAGGTTTAGCCGAGATCTTCTCGGATTGTGTCGACCGATCCATGCGATCGTATCAATCGATCCATGCGATCGCAGTCGATTCTTTCTTTTGAAAATCGCATTCTCCCAAATCAATATAGCTTGGTTTTTGCGATTTCAAGTGTGTTTAGGTTTCAATTCCTTGTTGCTTAAGTGATTTCTCTTATCAGTAGTTGATTCAAAACACCTTTTAAACAAGAAAACAATCCTAAACTTGAATCTAAACAAGAAAAACCAGAACCAAAGGCTCTGATACCACTGAAGGATGTTTTGATCAATCCTGATTCAATTCTCAGATTCAGATTATCCTAAACATGCTGATCTAGGTTCTTCTTGAATAGAAACAATATTGATCTCACCTTTTACCTGTTTTGTGCAGCGGAAAGGGAGAACAGGTCAGAGATCAGAGAGCCACCAAGGGATGGATCCTCCAAAGGTTCACACACGCACGCAGAGGAATCTGGCTGCTAGACCACGAGGAGGGAGGCGACAGAGAGAGAGAGAGAGAGGCGGCTGGTTAGGGTTAAAGAAGAAAAACAGACTCGAGTTTTATTTATAAAACTCGTCCGGTTTCCTCTGCACTGTGTCGATCGACACACCTTGTGTATCGATCGACACACCGTGGCCAAACCCTTTTATTCTCTCTAAGTACAGTAAATGCCAAGCACTTTTACCGTACTTCTGCTAAGCCGTTCCTATATCTTTCCTGTTAGCTTAGGCGTGTGACCCATATGGGATCATATAATAAAGGCAATAAGTCCAAGACTTATAGATCATGAGCGGACTCTAGCAAGCCATCATGACCCCCAGTATTATATGACTTATGTCTGATCATTGACATACTCTTACTTTCTAGAGACAGTACCGAGATTACTGGACACAATTCCAACAATTTCATGGAATTATAGGTTGATCAATCTGTAGGGATTCACATCTGCTAGTTCTTCATCTAGGGTTGTTTTTAATGCTTAATCTGAATTAGATACCCAGATTTATGATGTTAGGTTGATTTCTGCAACGAAAGTTGATTAATTAACTAGAAAGAACCTAGATGAGCAATTTGACTATTCACAAAGAAATTTGGCTTAAGAGAATTGTGAACGAAAGAACCTGAGATTAATGCTTGTTTAGAACTCTAGGATTCGCAACGAAAGTTGGCTTGCTAGGTTGTTAGACATAGATAATATTCACAACGAAAGTTGGTCTGTTATAATTCTGTGATTCTAGTTCTAGAACAGTCCTTAATTAGATCCCGATTGATTGATTAGCATGTGTTCCTGATTTCCTGAGAACTCCCTAGACTTGACGCTTTGCCTTCTTGTTTACAAACCAATCTATTTACTTTACTGCTTGATTTACTGCTTATTCTCTGTTTCACCTAGCTTAACCTGACATTCTATAATCTATCGTAAGAATCTAGAGTCTCTGTGGATTCGATACCCTATATACTACTGGTTCACGTCTGTGCACTTGCAGTGTAGATCTAGGGATTAAAACTCTGATCGTATCAAGCCCATACGTAAGTTCGAAGAACATATGCAAATTGATGGATTGGGCTACAAATGATAAACCTATTGCTGAAGGCCGTTGGCAGTCGAGAGACCCTCAAGCTGTGGTTAATGGTATACCTTTCGGTCCAAATGTAGTGAAAGTTTATGTGGACGTGGTACTATCACAACATGCATTTCCATGGAGGCCTACACCGGATGTGAAAAACATGGAGCAGACAGTCTATTCTTTCATAGCTTGGCCTGCAAACAGAATGGAGAATGAGACACACACAGAAGCATCTACACAAAAGTCTCCACTACCTTTGAAGTATCCTTCAAAGTTGGTAGCAGGTCCATCACTTCAAAAATATCTAGTGACTCCCAAGTCTTCTACATCAATTCCAATGGCTCCTCTCCAGCCGTCTCCATCATCTCCAATAGCTCATATTAAGTCATCTCCACCATCTCCAAAAGCACCTCCAAAGAAAACAAAACCAGATGCACAATCTCCTATAAGGAAATCTAAGGTAAATCTAAGTTATATCTACATTAAAAATTTGTTGAACTATTGATTGGTGTTGGATCCTCAATGTTTGAACTATGGAATGTTGTGGTTTGATTGGCATTTCTCAAGATCGCAGCGGTTGGTCAGCAAGAAAAATCAGAAATGCAAGCGATGGATATTACCGGTAAAAGGCATGTGGTTGTTGAAGGATGCTGAGCTTCAAACGATCCACAACAGACTGTCCACTTTGTAACCTTGGGTCCAAATGCAGTTCGCATCTGGGTAGATGTTGTGAAGATCAAAAGTGCAGTTGTTTGGAAGACAAACTCTAAAATTTAGAGGATGGAAGATGCGCTTGGTTCAACTATTGCATGGCCAGATGACAAAGTGGTGATGTGCTGATATGAGTAAGAGTTCTTGTCATATCCCAGGAGTGAATAACTGTTATTCTCGTTGACATGTTATCTTCCCAGGAATGTAGTCATTACAACTTATGTTTAAGTTTATGTTTTAAGTTGAACTTGTGTTTGTTTGCATACTTCAGTATGAATTGCTTGTTTGTGGATGTTTATGTTTAATTTGAACAAATTTAAGTTTGATCCTATGTTTGTAATTATAAAATCTAAATATATTTATGTAATCTAAATGATTTTCAAATAATAATTCAAAACTAGAATTCAATATAATAAAATTTCAATAGCTCCAATTAATATTAAATATGGCAAAAGATTTGAGTGTTCATAAAATATACAACAACAATACAGACTGACCATTACAAATTATAATACAACATCAATAAAACTGCTAGTATAAAGTATAACACATCCATAACATAACACCACCACACTCAATGTTATTGCATTAAACAAAGATACATTAACATTTAAAATGGCAATCATAAAATTGCATTAAACAAAGATACATTAATTAATCACAGTAAAATTAACGATATCTTAGACAGATATATTATAGCATATCAAATTAGTGCTATCGTAGCTGGCTGACATAAGATAGCAGCGGCAAACATAGCGTTTATGGAAACGCTACAATAGACATATGATAGCGTTTTCATGGTGCTAAGAATACCCATCTTTCTTGTAGTGATTCTGTCATTGCTAGTCTCTCCTTTGGTTAATCAAAATATTCAAAGTCCCCTCAGACATCGCCAATTGTTGATTCCGAAAATAAAAAAATAATCAATTTATTAAATTGATTAGAAGTTTTAGGGACTTGGATATGAGATTAGATTAGGATTCAATAGCAAGAACAGGTTAGGCCGAAAAATCTAGTCTTTATTAAGAAATCGAGCTGGAATCGATCAGTGATCACTAGCTCTAGGGTTTTTGTGAGTACAAGTATATATTTTTTACTTAGTCTTTTCCCAAATAGGGGAAATATATTTATATCAGAGGATATATGGGTTGTCCCCTAGATTCTCTTTGATATTCTTTACAAAATCTGAACAACTTAGATTTTATTTCCTAAAAGATTTTTAGATAAATCTTAAACTAACATTTATCCCTTTTCGCCATGCAGGTCGGGCGATTAGGTCGCCGAGCTCCCTTGACGCTGTCGAGCTCTCTTGCGCTGGGTCCCCAATATATCTTCTGGGCCGAATCTCTTCTGGACTCCTTCGTTATTGGACCGAGCCTTAGAGGGGTGCTAAACCCACCTCTAACACTCTCTCTACTCCCGATCTAGTCTGTATTGGGTTTTGATTTTCTCATTTGTATAAAACTCTGGACTCTTTTCCGGTTAGATCTCCCGACCTTCTGTCGGGTTTAATCAATCCTCCTCCCCTGGTTCTTTCTTGTCAGCGGTTCAATTTCTCTTCGTGGTTCATGGTAACTACTGGAGCTTCCTTGGATTCATTGTTCGTTAGCCCAACCTCTTGCTCGAGTTCGCGGCACAACAATGGCGGAAATAGGCAGATCCTTGTTGATTTTGAACGGAGTCGAATTTTCCTGGATTCCTTGCGTACACGGCGAAGCTCGTAAGCGGTTTTCATTTGACGCGATCTCTCTGACAATATCTTATGTGGGAAGACGATTGACATCAGTTTCAAACTCGAAACAGGGTTCATGTGTTGGTGTTGGTCGGCGGCGAAACTTTCCAGTGCCGATGAGGCATGGCAGCCATTCCCTGGAGATAACATGTGTCCGTGCTCATTTTCACGTGGCGTTATTCTCTACCTCTTCGAATTGACTTAACACGAGTTTAGCCCATCTAAAGCCCGCTTGTTTTCTAAACTCTGTATTTTGTTTTGTGTGATGTAAAACATTTCATTTCAGTTTGGACATGTTTAATATTATTTCGTTAATTGACAACAAAAAAAAAACCCTTTGAATATTTTATAAGACCGGTCCAAATTAAACCAGTTTTTTTCGGACTGATTCTTGTTCGATTTTTCGGATGTGGTCAAAGTGCATATCGCTAAAGTTTGAGTTACTTCTGTAACAACGTAGATAATTGGAGGGTCGTATTAAAAAATCTCGTAAGATAAAATGAACAAAGTTGGCCGCTACAGAAAAGTTCTGAAACGCGACAGGTGTGATTCTAGCGTTTCCTCTGCTAGCCTCTCCATCTTCCTCTGACCCTAAGAACTTGCAATCTGCTTCACAGTTCTGTCGATTTTTCAGGTCTTCCCTTGTTGCTTTACACTGCGCATTTTTATACGATTCCTCAAAATTTCCCAGTTATTTTACTTTCTGTTTCGTTTGACTCGCGGATTACAGATTTCGACATGGTCTCTAGGTTAATCGATTAGGTGTTTGCAGATCCCGTAGAGGAGGACTTCTTGAGATGGTTTTTCAGTGAAGGGTTTTAGATTAATCTATGACTCCATTTCGCTATTCATGCTTGGATTTGTTGGGGGGGGGGGGGGGTTGTTCTTCCAATTTTCGATGAAAAGATCTAAGCCCCACACATTTGAAGTTTTGTTTCTTCGTGCTTGGTAGTATTAAGGAATGTTGTGTTAACTCTGTTTAGTTAAAATTCGTTTTCTGAATTAAGTAACACGTGAAATCTGGGTTTCAATTCAACCATTTTGATAAAGTTATTTGTAGTCTCTCTTCTGGTTTGTTAATGGGTTTATTTTTTCTTGCTTAGGTTTTAGTATGGTGGTTTATCGACCTTTTCACTTGTATTTGCAATGTGTCTTTCGTAGATGATGATTGTAGTAAACCATTCACATGAGTATAATTTGTACTAAACCAACATTTGTCAGGCATTTATCTGAATCCCATTTATGCTAAACCTCTCTATATACCCTTTTTTTTGTTTTAGTAAAATACGGAGGCATCCTTGAAGCAAAACACGTCCCAGACAATCTTGGAGAACTTCGGAATTTACGAACTTGAGAAATTGAATGATACAGATTCATTACAATCATGGAGTGCAACAGAGACGAGGCAGCAAGGGCAAAAGAAATTGCAGAGAAGAAGTTCAAGATGAAAGACATTGCTGGGGCCAAGAAATTGGCCTTGAAAGCTCAAAGCCTGTATCCTGAGATGGAAGGTGTTTCTCAGATGTTGGCTACTTTTGATGTGTACATCGCCGCAGAAAACAAATCAAACCAGGAAGTAAACTGGTACGGGATACTAAGCGCAAGTCCGGGCGATGATAATGAAACGTTGAAGAGAAAGTACAGGAAGCTTGCTCTAGTGCTTCACCCCGATAAAAACAGCTCTATAGGAGCTGAAGGAGCATTCAAGCATGTTTCTGAAGCTTGGAAGTTCTTGTCAGATAAGGAGAAGAGAGCAGCTTATGACCGTAGAAAGAGTTTGCACACAATGTATCAGAAGGTTTCAGTCTCATCTTCTAATAGCGGCTTCTGCAATTTTGCCAAGCCTAGTTTTGCTTCAAATGCGAGGCCACCGCCGACCCAGAACAATCCTCCGCCGACCCAGAAGAACAATCCTCCGCCAACCCAGAAGACCAATCCTCCACCGACCCAGAAGAGCAATCCTCAAAAGCCAGTTGGTAATACACAGAAAACAGGGCCGAGTGATCATCATACAACAACACCAAGCTCATTTACTGCATCAGGGTCGTCAGAGCAATCAAAGTCGAATACTTTCTGGACAGTCTGCAGGAGATGCATGCTGCAGTACGAGTATCTTAGAATATATGTTAACTGTAACCTTGTGTGTCCCAACTGCCTACAGTCGTTTTCAGGAGTGGAAGTCCCTAAACCGGGTATGTCAAGCCGTTGGAGTAGTCTCAGCCATCTAAAGCGAAACCTGGATCCAAAGTCAGCTGCAAACCACAACACTAGTTCAGGTTTATCCAACAACTCCACGTGGGCATTCTCAAAAACCAGCAGTGCAGCTCATGCTGCAAGTGTGGTTCAACAAACTTATGAGAAGGTAAAGAAAGAGCGTGAGGCAAAAGCAACCGCAAAAAGAGAAAATAAGAATGACAAAAGGAAGAGCACTACTACAGATTCGTCTGCTTCTGGTAGCTCTCTTAAAAAGAGGAAAGTAATAGGAGAAGCTGATAACGGTTGCTCTTTTGGAAGTAAAGTCACTTACTATGTAACTGGTCAAACCGGAAGAAACATGGGAAAGTTGCATGGAACCAAAGAGACAGCGGGTAAATTATCTCCCAGAATCAAGAAAAAGATTAGCAAGAGGGTGTAACAAGGGAGTTAGCATTCTGAGGTAGTTTTTTGAGTTATGCAGGCATAATTGTGATCGATCAGCTTCAGGGTATGACCCATCTCTCGTAGGATATATATTTTGTAAGTTGGGTCATTTGGTAATCTTTTGGTTCTAACATTGTAGAAAGAGGATGCAAACTACCCTCTTAATATTTTAAATCAGACTCGGTTTTTTTTTCATGTGTAGCAAACGATCACTGGGTTTCATGACTCTAGTAAATGTTCTATGTCAGACTAACTAAAATATTTGGTGATTCGCTTTCTCTGTTCCTTGGTTCTTTTCTTCTTTTTCGTTTCGGTTACTTAGCAAAGTATCATTGGCTCAGAGAACGTTATATATCTGTCACATTTTGCTTCCAAATCCTAAAGTAAATAAAGCTAATAACACCAAATGCCCAAAATAACATTAGAGGAAGATGCGTTGCATCACGATTCACCAAGAGTTAAGGAGAACATAATAATATAACAAATCTTAATATTTATCTCTCTCATTTTTCCTATTTAATGTTTTTGGTCTAGATGTTTATATGTGTTTATGCTTAACATTAGACTTTCACTTCTGTTATTGCATTAGAGCAACAAAGGGGACATATTTTAGTTTGTTATTTTATTAAATGCAACAAATGGCAAACAAGCTCATTGATCTTAGACCTGTCGTTTACCCCTGGATCAAACATGTGCTGGGTAGTGGTGAATCCTGCTATTTCTGATCATGTAATTGGTCTCCAATGGGTAACCTCATGCACTATCTTGAGCAACGTCATGCTCATCGCTTGCCAATTGATTCAGAATCAACCATGATCACTGGATTTTTACCTCCTGCAAGGTCAGAAAAGCATGTATCAGTTCTTAGCTACATCCCTTCTCTATCGATCACAAACTGTCTAGATAGCTGTGAATGTATTACAATATATACAAATATAGTTTTCATAATTCTGTACATATCGCCTTTCCTTATTTAGGTGTAGAGTATATACGATTGTAGTGGTTATATCGTAATAGAATGATGCAATAGTTGATTGGCACAAGGAAGTGTGGTTCTCAGGAGGAGTTCCTCGTCATAAATTTCTAACCTGGATGGTTGTGTTGAACCGTTGTCCAACAGACATGGGATCGTCTGATGAATTGGGGATTGCAAATGGACCCTTCATGCTTGCTCTGCAATTCGGCCTCTGAATCGATCCGACATTTGTTCTTCGAATGTTCATTGTGTTGGTCTGTTTGGAAACCGATTGTTGGTAGGTGCAATTTCAATACTCCAACACAGTAGTGCGATGTTCTACTACAGTTAAAAGGATATGTTGGATCAAGACCTAAGAAGACTCTTCTCCTAATTGCTTGGAAAGCTACCATCTACATCCTCTGGAAAGAGCGGAACAACAGGCTGCACATGCAAATTTTCTCAGCTACATACTCGATGTCAACAGAGACCAGCTCTCTAATCAAAAATAGGATATCAAGCATGAGACAAGTTCGGGACGCATGTTGGAGACGACAAATCATCACTTTGGGGGGGGGGGGGGGGGGGGGGGGGGGTGTATTGAACTGGGCATTTAGAATGATTTGAGTTTTAATAAGAATTTAGATGATTTTAATAGTTTAGAGTGATTTTAAAGAAGTTGTTATGATTTTGTATTAAAATCCCTTACAATCCCGCCTAAAACCATGACATTTGAATCTTTGTATTTTTAACTAAGAAAATCTTTTAAAATCTTCTGAAATCCTCTGCAGACATTAAAATCCCAATACTTAAAACATTTTCAATAACAGTGAATTTGATATGATTTTAACAAATTGTTGTTTGAATAACAGAGGATTGTAAATGATTTTGAGTGATTTTAAATAAATCTCATGTTCAATAACACCGGATTTGGGAAAACATTTTAAAATCATTAGTTGAATAACAGAGAATTTTAAGAAAACATCAAACTCTCTTAAAATCCATAGTTCGTGCCCCCTGATATATCATGGTTTTATGACTTTTGACCATGGTATATGTCTTTGTTATCGAGTCTTTCTATGTGTTTTGAAGTCTTTTCAGGTGTTTTACAGGTTTAAGAACATTTGGAGCCTAATTGGACGTTTTGGAAACATTTAGGTCAATTCTGCACTATTTAGAGATCTCACAGAGTTCACTGGCTGCGTTTTCGCACTGCGTCGATCGACGCAGTGTGCACATGGTCGACGCAGGGTGATTCCAGGGTTCTGCGCACAAAAATCCTGAAATTACAGTTTTTACCCAGAAACTTCCCAGATTTGCAAAAAGACCCAAAAACGTGTTTAGACTTATATATTAAGGTTTTAAGCCATTTTTTAGGCTACGCTTTACTTACACATTCTTTTATTCAGAGAGAGAGATTTGAAACTCATACTCCTTGTTTCTGTTTTATGATATTTGGTTTTCTATTTATCATGTCTTTTGTTTCATCTGCCATGTCTGAGTAGTTTACCAGTTAGGTTTAGGGATTCTCACAGGGGATTTCATGGAATTATAGGTTTATCAATCTGTAGGGATTCATATCAGTTAGTTCTTCATCTAGGATTGTTCTTAATGCTTAATCTGAATTAGCTACCCAGATTTATGATGTTAGGTTGATTTCTGCAACGACAGTTGATTAATTAACTAGAAAGAACCTAGATGAGTAATTTGACTATTCACAAAGAAATTTGGCTTAGGAGAATTGTGGACGAAAGAACCTGAGATTAATGCTTGTTTAGAACTCTAGGATTGGTAATGAAAGTTGGCTTGCTAGGTTGTTAGACAGATAATATTCGCAACGAAAGTTGGTTTGTTATAATTCTGTGATTCTAGTTCTAGAACAGTTCTTAATTAGATCCTGATTGATTGATTAGCCTATGTTCCTGATTTCCTGAGAACTCCCTTGACCTGACGTTTTGCCTGATTGCTTACAAACCACTTGATTTACTTTTCTGTTCTGATTTACTGCTTTCACTACTGTTTCACTTAGCTTAATTCGACGTTCTACAATCTATCACAAGAATCTTGAGTCTTTGTGGATTCGATAACCTATATACTATTGGTTCACGTCTGTGCACTTGCAGTGTAGATCTAGGGATTAAAACATGATCATATCAAGTTTTTGGATCCGTTGCCGGGGACTCTTTTGAGTCTTCGATAGATTTGAACTTATGGTTTAGACTAGGTTTTTCATTTTTGTTTTTGGTTACTGATTTTTCTTTTCTTTTTGCGTTTCAGGTACGCCTAGAATCGCACTGCATCGATCAACACGGTCCTGTGTGTCGATCGACATCGTTTTGCAAGGCATCGATCGACGCTCTTTCTGCATCGGTCGACACAAAGCAAAACCCGAACTGAATCGATCGTTGCGGTCCTGTGCATCGATCGACACCTGACGACTACCGACAGTTTGTGAATGATCGCGACTTGAGGAGTAATACGGACAAAGAGCTCGTGAAACTTGAACTTAAGGAGCTTGCTAAGCTAGAGAGAGAGAACAAAAAGCTAAGATGGCGAACGTTAATCAGGTGCCTTTGATTTTGAGACCTGATGCTGAGGGAGTTCTGAGAGACCGACACAACAACCCGTACAACGATGAGGGACAAAGGATTGATGTTGAGGGACGTGTAATCCTTGATCTTGGACAGCCTCAAGGTCAGGGGCAGATGATTAATCCTCCTGCTGCTGAGAGAACTCTTGCTGACTACAACCGTCCCGATGAGTTCTATGCTAACCGGTCAGCAATTGTACCTCCTGGCTTTGAGAGGAATGACTTTGAGATCAAGACTGTCTACTACTCTGTTCTGAGGAAAAATCCTTTCCATGGTCTCCCACATGAGCAACCCATGGATCATACTGATGATTTTGAAGACTTCATCACTGGAATGAAGTACAATGGGGTAAACTATGACTACATGTACCTCAAAATTTTCCCCTTTTCTCTCGCTGGAGAGGCTGCAGCCTGGCTGAAACAACTTCCACCTGGGAAGTTTACTACTTGGGATGCTGTGAAGAGGGAGTTTTTGAGGCACTTTTATGATGATGCTCGCTCTGATCAGTCGAGACAGGATATTCTCACCTTCACCCAAGGTCCTACAGAGCCTCTTAAGTCTGCTTGGATGAGGTTTAAGAAGTACCAATGTGACTGTCCTCATCATGGATTCTCTGAAGTGACGCTGCTGGGCATATTCTTCAGAGGAATTGATCTCCATTACCAGTCTGCATTGAATAATGCCAGCAATGGAAATTTTAATACAAGGACTCCTGAACAGGCTAGGACGCTGATTGATAACTTGGTGAGCAGTAATAGCACCAAGACTGCTGATAGAAGAAGGAAAGAGTCTGGTGGAAAGATCGACAATCTGGAGATTACTGATATCAGGAATAAGATGGACACTGTTCACAGTTTGTTGACTGGAAAGAAAGCTGTCCACTTTGCTCAGGAAGTTGAAGTGTTTGAGGCTGAAGAAGATCACCAGGAAGAGGATGTGAACTACATCAGTGGCTCTGGATTTCAAGGAAACAGTTTTGGAAATCAGCAAGGCGACAAGTTCTTTAATGGTGGACAGAAGAGTGCTTTCACAAGCAACCATAACTCTTCTGGATATGGACAGACTGCTGGTTATCAGAAACCTTTTCAGCAAGGTAATTCTTATCAGAGGACTTATGGATCATCCTCCTATCAGGCACCTCCTGCTGCTAGTGCTCATGAGATCAAGATGGAAGCCATGATGGAGCGGTTGTTGGAGGGTCAGACTAAGACTGCTGTAGACTTCAACAAGAAGCTGGATGCTGTGTATGAAGATCTGAATGGGAAGTTTGAATCCTTGAGCACACATGTGAAGAAGCTGGATGTTCAAGTTCAACAGACGCCTGGAGCTGTGCAGAGGCAGAATGGAGCTGGGAAAGCTGAACAGAACAAATTCGTCAATGCTGTGACCATAAGAAATGAGATTGATTTGCTAGGAGAAGAAGAGAGCATCATCTCAGATTTTCTGGATGAATATTGTCAGTCTGAGACGAGCATCGATCGACACACTCTTGATGTCAATCGATGCATGCTCGATACAAAGAATGAATATGCTCATAATCGTCTTGTGTCGATCGACACAGATCGCAGACGAGACCAGAAACCTGCAACAATCCTTGAACAAGTTTCAACACTATCCGTACCACATTCTAAGTCTCCTAAGTTGTCCAAACATGTGATATACGAAGCTAAATGCATGAAAGTGATGGAAAAGAAGCTGATTCAGATTACAGAGAAGCTTACAGACCCAGGAGTCTTTGTGCTAGACTGTTCTATCTCTACGGACAGATTCAAGCATTCTCTGTGTGACTTAGGATCTGGTGTGAATCTCATGCCATACTCTGTGGCTGAGAGATTGAGAATGTTGGAATTCCAGCCTATTAGGATCTCTCTTATCCTAGCTGATCGATCAAAAAGGTATCCGGAAGGAGTTCTTGAGGATGTTCCTGTCAGAATTGGAAACTACTTGATTCCAACGGACTTTGTAGTGCTGAAGTATAATATTGAGCCAGCTGATCCTTTGCTACTTGGTAGACCTTTCTTAGCTACTGCTGGAGCAGTGATTGATGTGAAACATGGTCTGATTGATCTCCACCTGAGAGATAAGCCATTGCAGTTCAAGATGGATAAGCTGCATAAATCCACCATCGATGGACAGAGTTTCAGTGTTGAGGTGGAACCAGAGGTTCCTATTGAAGAAGAGAAGATGGCAGTTCATTCTGAACTTGCTCTAACATCTTCAGAGCCTGCAACTGCTCTAAGCAGAAAGCTCCAAATCTCTTCCATCCACCAAAGCACAAGTATGACTCTTCTAAACTCAAACCTCCTAATCCATCAACTGTGAATGCAGGAAAACGTAGTATCCCACCCTCGCTTCGCTCCCACCCTGATTCTCTTCGCTCTTTTCTTGGGAGATCTCATGATCCGAAAGGTTATACGCCACCTTGGCTGAAGAGACATTCACAGAGACACTCAAAGTCTCTGTTGAATCCCCCATAAGTTCATTCTCCTCACCACAGTCAAGCTACCGACTTTAAACAAGCGCTGAGTGGGAGGCAACCCACTAGTAGGTTCGTTTTTCTTTTCATTTTTTGTTTTGATTTGGTGTTTTTGATTTCTCTGTTTTGGTGTGTTCAAAAGCGTGAGAAACAGGCAGAATCGCTCAGCATCGATCGACACATTCTTGTGTCGGTCGACACTGATGAGATTTACGGTTTGCCGATTCTATTGCGGTTCAGACACCGGTTATCTACATAACCGTGAGCGTCCACGATATGCATCGATCGACACCACTAGTGGCATCGATCGACGCAATACGACGACAGGTAAGTGTTCTGACCCTTTTCGGATTCTCTTATTTTCGATTTTTCTCGCCGATCCTGAGCTTGACACCACTGGGGACAGTGTGTTTCAAGTGTGGGGGAGGTAGCTACTGACGCACGCTTTTGTTTTCTTAGTGTCAGTCCAAATTTGTTTTATTGAGTCAAATTGAGTAGGAAACAAGGACTTTTTGAGGAGATTACCACATTTGCACGAACTCAAGTAACCATTGGATGAGTTGCAGATGATCTATGACTATTAGAAAACCCAACACAGACCAGCCTACTGAGGACACCCATATCACTTCAGGTATTCAGAGAATCCATTACTTGACTTCACCTTTAACTTGACTTAATTTTCTCTCCTATGGGCTTGGTATACTTCGAGTCGGATTCCTCTGTTGGTTCTGGCACAGCTTGTAAACCTGTCTGATTATGGTTCCCTTCTCTCCTTCCTTGAAAGTAAAAAAAAAAGAGAGATAAACTGAGGATAAGCTAGTAGCTTCGAAGTAGTCGCGGGAGTGGTAGAGACCCCTATTACCTCCTGTGCATCCATGGAAACATGTCCAAAGTATGCCCCAGTAAGGGAAGAGCACTGATAGAAAAAATAAAATGATACCCAGTGGGGAAAAATAAGTGTTAAGGAAGGGAAAAGAGAAGAAAGGAACCAGAAGCAACAGTTGAGTGGTCAGATGCTAACAGAGTAAGAGTCCATGTGTTCTTTGATCGATACCCCATAGGTGAGACCACACTTAATAGCTTATAGAAGTCAGTATGGTGAATTTTGATGCTCTGAATGTGATTGTGGAGTTTACTCAGGATAGTTGCTAAGTGTGGGGGAAGTACATGTTGGTCTTGATGTTTGTAGGTTCATTTTCATGTAGCTTACTAAGGGGAATCTGAGTGTGGTGCTTCTACGATGAAACGAGTTTCTGAAGTTTTCAAACTTCTTCTCCTGATCTTGGTTTTCTGTTTGCTTGAGGGCAAGCAAAAGCTAAGTGTGGGGGAGTTGATATATCATGGTTTTTAGGACTTTAGACCATGGTATATGTCTTTGTTATCGAGTCTTTCGATGTGTTTTTGAGTCTTTTCAGGTGTTTTACAGGTTTAAGGACATTTGGAGCCTAATTGGACGTTTTGGAAGCATTTAGGTCAATTCTGCACTATTTAGAGATCTCACAGAGTTCACTACTGCGTTTTCGCACTGCGTCGATCGACGCAGTATGCGCATGGTCGACGCAAGAGTCGACGCAGGGTGATTCCAGGGTTCTGCGCACAAAAATCCTGAAATTACAGTTTTTTCCCAGAAACTTTCCAGATTTGCAAAAAGACCCAAAAACGTGTTTAGACTTATATATTAGGGTTTTAAGCTATTGTTTAGGCTACGCTTTACTTACACATTATTTTATCCAGAGAGAGATTTGGAACTCATATTCCTTGTTTCTGTTTTATGATATTTGGTTTTCTATTCATCATCTCTTTTGTTTCATCTGCCATGTCTGAGTAGTTTACCAGTTAGGTTTAGGGATTCTCACAGGGGATTTAATGGAATTATAGGTTGATCACTCTGTAGGGATTCATATCTGTTAGTTCTTCATCTAGGATTGTTCTTAATGCTTAATCTGAATTAGCTACCCAGATTTATGATGTTAGGTTGATTTCTGCAACGACAGTTGATTAATTAACTAGAAAGAACCTAGATGAGCAATTTGACTATTCGCAAAGAAATTTGGCTTAGGAGAATTGTGGACGAAAGAACCTGAGATTAATGCTTGTTTAGAACTCTAGGATTCGCAACGAAAGTTGGCTTGCTAGGTTGTTAGACATAGATATATTCGCAACGAAAGTTGGTCAGTTATAATTCTGTGATTCTAGTTCTAGAACATTTCTTAATTAGATCCCGATTGATTGATTAGCCTATGTTCCTGATTTCCTGAGAACTCCCTTGACCTGACGTTTTGCCTGATTGCTTACAAACCACTTGATTTACTTTTCTGTTCTGATTTACCGCTTTCACTACTGTTTCACCTAGCTTAATTCGACGTTCTACAATCTATCGCAAGAATCTTGAGTCTCTGTGGATTCAATACCCTATATACTACTGGTTCACGTCTGTACACTTGCAGTGTTGATCTAGGGATTAAAACCTGATCGTATCACCCCCAAATATCCATCGTGGCTGCTGGGCCATCTCATTACTAGTCTTGGGCTTTTTCATTATTAGGTCAGATTCAGATTTACAGGCCACTTGGCTAATGGACTGAGCCATGCAAACTTTTATTTTCTCTTGTATTAAATAGTAAAACCATTATTAAAATAAATAATTAAATAAATGCTAGTATTGTATTTTAATTGTTTAAAATTTTATAATTTTTGTCTTTTAGTTTTTCAATTGAACTTCTAGTATTTACAATAAAACATAATTGTACACATGGACATATTTTTATTATTGATGACATATTTTTTTCAACAATGGTGTTGTGGGTTGTGTTTAGTTAAACTTTTGAAAACCATAAATTCTTGATCATAAATTATTTCAGCATTTTACAAAACCATACTAAATCTTGGTTTGATGTCACTTGTCTCTCTATTTGATGCAGGAGAATATTTGAAAATATTCCAAATATTTTTATTATATTATGATTATTATTTGCATTTTAATTATATTATATTTTAGTGTTTATTTTTTTTAAGGTTTTAGGGTTTTTGAAAATTATTATAAGTAATGCATTTAGTCCTTGGTACTAAGTTTTTGATATTGATTAATAAAATTGAGAGATTTCTCTTTGTTTTCTTATTTTCAGTATTCGATCATCGAATCGACGATTTAAGAAGAACTAGTTTTCCAACTATTCCAAGGAATCAACAGATTAACAGTCTCATATAGCTTCCGCTACATCAGTGTTTTGGTAATTTGAACTGAATAACTAATTATGTCTCGTCGAACCTTGCACGAGATAATTGTTGCTTGTGTAGGTTCTTATAATAAAGTTGTGACATGTTAGAGAAGAAATCTTATGAAATATTTATGACAGATGCTTTTGTCGATCATTATTCATTTACTAACAACAAATTAGTGGATAATGTCGATTAAATATATTGAAACCAGACTCGTTATTTTAAGATTGATATAGTAAAGCAGTACACGGACTGAGCAAACACATGTAAGACTGATAAGAGAAGAAGAAGCAACTGGTGAGATCTAATCTGCTCAAAACAAACTTTACGCTTTAATAAAGGAGAATGAAGATGGAGCTTGAGGAGTATTGATTGTTCTGTTGAGAATTGTTCTCGCTTTTCCTTCTCTTTTTCTCCGTAAAATTATTTAATTCATCCTCTCTACAAATTGTTCATGTTATCAAGATTTATTGAAGGTGAGTTCTTGGATTCGTTGTTTGTTTCGAACATTGGATCCCGATTATCAGTTCTATTTCAGTATTGATTCAGTATATGAAATTTTTGTATCAAATGTATCAGTATCCAGACGGTTCTCACGACGATGCCGGAGACAAGATTATCATTCATCGTTACACATGGAATCAAAGGAAGTGATACAATCTCGCTTTCAAACAATCGATAAGCTTCCAGACCCAGGAGTCTTTGTGCTAGACTGTTCTATCTCTAAGGACAGATTCAAGCATTCTCTGTGTGACTTAGGATCTGGTGTGAATCTCATGCCATACTCTGTGGCTGAGAGATTGAGAATGATGGAATTCCAGCCTATTAGGATCTCTCTTATCCTAGCTGATCGATCAAAAAGGTATCCGGAAGGAGTTCTTGAGGATGTTCCTGTCAGAATTGTAAACTACATGATTCACACGGACTTTGTAGTGCTGAAGTATAATATTGAGCCAGCTGATCCTTTGCTACTTGGTAGACCTTTCTTAGCTACTGCTGGAGCAGTGATTGATGTGAAACGTGGTCTGATTGATCTCCACCTGAGAGATAAGCCATTGCAGTTCAAGATGGATAAGCTGCAGAAATCCACCATCGATGGACAAAGTTTCAGTGTTGAGGTGGAACCAGAGGTTCCTATTGAAGAAGAGAAGATGGCAGTTCATTCTGAACTTGCTCTAACATCTTCAGAGCATGCAACTGCTCTTAAGCAGAAAGCTCCAAATCTCTTCCATCCACCAAAGCACAGGTATGACTCTTCTAAACTCAAACCTCCTAATCCATCAACTGTGAATGCAGGAAAACGTAGTATCCCACCCTCGCTTCGCTCCCACCCTGATTCTCTTCGCTCTTTTCTTGGGAGATCTCATGATCCGAAAGGTTATACGCCACCTTGGCTGAAGAGACATTCACAGAGACACTCAAAGTCTCTGTTGAATCCCCCATAAGTCCATTCTCCTCACCACAGTCAAGCTACTGACTTTAAACAAGCGCTGAGTGGGAGGCAACCCACTAGTAGGTTCGTTTTTCTTTTCATTTTTTGTTTTGATTTGGTGTTTTTGATTTCTCTGTTTTGGTGTGTTCAAAAGCGTGAGAAACAGGCATAATCGCTCAGCATCGATCAACACATTCTTGTGTCGGTCGACACTGATGAAACTTACGGTTTGCCGATTCTATTGCGGTTCAGACACCGGTTATCTACATAACCGTGAGCGTCCACGATATGCATCGATCGACACCACTAGTGGCATCGATCGACGCAATACGACGACAGGTAAGTGTTCTGACCCTTTTCGGATTCTCTTATTTTCGATTTTTCTCGCCGATCTTGAGCTTGACACCACTGGGGACAGTGTGTTTCAAGTGTGGGGGAGGTAGCTACTGACGCACGCTTTTGTTTTCTTAGAGTCAGTCCAAATTTGTTTTATTGAGTCAAATTGAGTAGGAAACAAGGACTTTTTGAGGAGATTACCACATTTGCACGAACTCAAGTAACCATTGGATGAGTTGCAGATGATCTATGACTATTAGAAAACCCAACACAGACCAGCCTACTGAGGAAACCCATATCACTTCAGGTATTCAGAGAATCCATTACTTGACTTCACCTTTAACTTGACTTAATTTTCTCTCCTATGGGCTTGGTATACTTCGAGTCGGATTCCTCTGTTGGTTCTGGCACAGCTTGTAAACCTGTCTGATTATGGTTCCCTTCTCTCCTTCCTTGAAAGTAAAAAAAAAAAGAGATAAACTGAGGATAAGCTAGTAGCTTCGAAGTAGTCGCGGGAGTGGTAGAGACCCCTATTACCTCCTGTGCATCCATGGAAACATGTCAAAAGTATGCCCCAGTAAGGGAAGATGACTGATAAAAAAAATAAAATGATACCCAGTGGGGAAAAATAAGTGCTAAGGAAGGGAAAAAAAAGAAAGGAACCAGAAGCAACAGTTGAGTGGTCAGATGCTAACAGAGTAAGAGTCCATGTGTTCTTTGATCGATACCCCATAGGTGAGACCGCACTTAATAGCTTATAGAAGTCAGTATGGTGAATTTTGATGCTCTGAATGTGATTGTGGAGTTTACTCAGGATAGTTGCTAAGTGTGGGGGAAGTACATGTTGGTCTTGATGTTTGCAGGTTCATTTTCATGTAGCTTACTAAGGGGAATCTGAGTGTGGTGCTTCTACGATGAAACGAGTTTCTGAAGTTTTCAAACTTCTTCTCCTGATCTTGGTTTTCTGTTTGCTTGAGGGCAAGCAAAAGCTAAGTGTGGGGGAGTTGATATATCATGGTTTTTAGGACTTTAGACCATGGTATATGTCTTTGTTATCGAGTCTTTCGATGTGTTTTGGAGTCTTTTCAGGTGTTTTACAGGTTTAAGGTCATTTGGAGCCTAATTGGACGTTTTGGAAGCATTTGGGTCAATTCTGCACTATTTAGAGATCTCACAGAGTTCACTACTGCGTTTTCGCACTGCGTCGATCGACGCAGTATGCGCATGGTCGACGCAAGAGTCGACGCAGGGTGATTCCAGGGTTCTGCGCACAAAAATCCTGAAATTACAGTTTTTTCCCAGAAACTTCCCAGATTTGCAAAAAGACCCAAAAACGTGTTTAGACTTATATATTAGGGTTTTAAGCCATTGTTTACGCTACGCTTTACTTACACATTCTTTTATTCAGAGAGAGATTTGGAACTCATATTCCTTGTTTCTGTTTTATGATATTTGGTTTTCTATTCATC
Organism: Orychophragmus violaceus; assembly: GCA_030180135.1. Taxonomy (NCBI): domain Eukaryota; kingdom Viridiplantae; phylum Streptophyta; class Magnoliopsida; order Brassicales; family Brassicaceae; genus Orychophragmus; species Orychophragmus violaceus. The sequence goes on from CM058236.1 coordinate 10,586,983, forward strand.
ATCTCTTTTGTTTCATCTGCCATGTCTGAGTAGTTTACCAGTTAGGTTTAGGGATTCTCACAGGGGATTTCATGGAATTATAGGTTGATCACTCTGTAGGGATTCATATCTGTTAGTTCTTCATCTAGGATTGTTCTTAATGCTTAATCTGAATTAGCTACCCAGATTTATGATGTTAGGTTGATTTCTGCAACGACAGTTGATTAATTAACTAGAAAGAACCTAGATGAGCAATTTGACTATTCGCAAAGAAATTTGGCTTAGGAGAATTGTGGACGAAAGAACCTGAGATTAATGCTTGTTTAGAACTCTAGGATTCGCAACGAAAGTTGGCTTGCTAGGTTGTTAGACATAGATAATATTCGCAACGAAAGTTGGTCAGTTATAATTCTGTGATTCTAGTTCTAGAACATTTCTTAATTAGATCCCGATTGATTGATTAGCCTATGTTCCTGATTTCCTGAGAACTCCCTTGACCTGACGTTTTGCCTGATTGCTTACAAACCACTTGATTTACTTTTCTGTTCTGATTTACCGCTTTCACTACTGTTACACCTAGCTTAATTCGACGTTCTACAATCTATCGCAAGAATCTTGAGTCTCTGTGGATTCGATACCCTATATACTACTGGTTCACGTCTGTGCACTTGCAGTGTTGATCTAGGGATTAAAACCTGATCGTATCACCCCCAAATATCCATCGTGGCTGCTGGGCCATCTCATTACTAGTCTTGGCTTTTTCATTATTAGGTCAGATTCAGATTTACAGGCCACTTGGCTAATGGACTGAGCCATGCAAACTTTTATTTTCTCCTGCATTAAATAGTAAAACCATTATTAAAATAAATAATTAAATAAATGCTAGTATTGTATTTTAATTGTTTAAAATTTTATAATTTTTGTCTTTTAGTTTTTCAATTGAACTTCTAGTATTTACAATAAAACATAATTGTACACATGGACATATTTTTATTATTGATGACATATTTTTGTCAACAATGGTGTTGTGGGTTGTGTTTAGTTAAACTTTTGAAAACCATAAATTCTTGATCATAAATTATTTCAGCACTTTACAAAACCATACTAAATCTTGGTTTGATGTCACCTCTCTATTTGATGCAGGAGAATATTTGAAAATATTTTAAATATTTTTATTATATTATGATTATTAATTGCATTTTAATTATATTATATTTTAGTGTTTATTTTTTTTAAGGTTCTGAGGTTTTTGAAAATTATTATAAGTAATGCATTTAGTCCTTGGTACTAAGTTTTTGATATTGATTAATAAAATTGAGAGATTTCTCTTTGTTTTCTTATTTTCAGTATTCGATCATCGAATCGACGATTTAAGAAGAACTAGTTTTCCAACTATTCCAAGGAATCAACAGATTAACAGTCTCATATAGCTTCCGCTACATCAGTGTTTTGGTAATTTGAACTGAATAACTAATTATGTCTCGTCGAACCTTGCACGAGATAATTGTTGCTTGTGTAGGTTCTTATAATAAAGTTGTGACATGTTAGAAAAGAAATCTTATGAAATATTTATGACTGATGCTTTTGTCGATCATTATTCATTAACTAACAACAAATTAGTGGATAATGTCGATTAAATATATTGAAATCAGACTCGTTATTTTAAGATTGATATAGTAAAGCAGTACACGGACTGAGCAAACACATGTAAGACTGATAAGAGAAGAAGAAGCAACTGGTGAGATCTAATCTGCTGAAAACAAACTTTACGCTTTAATAAAGGAGAATGAAGATGGAGCTTGAGGAGTATTGATTGTTCTGTTGAGAATTGTTCTCGCTTTTCCTTCTCTTTTTCTCCGTAAAATTATTTAATTCATCCTCTCTACAAATTGTTCATGTTATCAAGATTTATTGAAGGTGAGTTCTGGGATTCGTTGTTTGTTTCGAACATTGGATCCCGATTATCAGTTCTATTTCAGTATTGATTCAGTATATGAAATTTTTGTATCAAATGTATCAGTATCCAGACGGTTCTCACGACGATGCCGGAGACAAGATTATCATTCATCGTTACGCATGGAATCAAAGGAAGTGATACAATCTCGCTTTCAAACAATCGATAAGCAAATCAAGAAGATTGAGAAATAAATTGAAGGTTAGATGAGAAAATCGAGAGACAATATCCATCATTGAAGAAATGTTTCAGGAACTAAGGAATGAGAGATATGAACATGAGAATAACAAATCTTCGCGTTCGAATCCTTCTGATTATTCCTCTAGTTTGTCACGCCACATTGTTACGGGGTTAGCTAAAATCGATTTTCCTCGTTTCAACAGAGATAAATTGAAGGAGTGGCTCTTCAAAGTCGAACAGTTCTTCAAAATTGGTCACACACCGGATGATGTGAAAGTGAATATGGCTTTGATGCACATGGAGGATGTCGCGGATAATTGGCATCAATCTCTGGTAAATTATGAGTACGGTTATGTGATATTGAAAGATTGGAAGACTTTTAGAGAGGTCCTGACAGAAATATTCGAAGATCTTTGGGATGATCCTTTTGCAGAGTTAAAACACTTACAAGAAACGGATGGAATTGTGGTGTATCGCAACAAATTTGAGAGTATATGGAATCGGGTGAATCTCACGGAAGATGTTCTTGTGGGAAACTACCTAGCATGACTTAGCATTGAAAATGAAAAGAGAGTTAATATGTTTAAGACAAAGACTGTTAAGGATTGTTTTTCTTTGGGACGTTTGTATGAATCATCACATCCTCAAAGGAAATATTCGTACTCATCAACAGGTTATAAAACTCCTACAACACCTAAAGGTATTATGACTATGAAGAAGGTTAATGATTGGTATTCAAAGAAGAACACAGAGAAGATACATGTCAGTTTCTGCCAAATAAGTTTCTATTAACGGAAGAAATGAATGATATAATAGCTAAAGGAATATGTTACCATTGTGACGAAAAGTACAGTGTAGAACATGCAAAAACTCACAAGAAAGCTCAGATTTTCTAATTGGATTGTGAAGAGTATGATACGATTGACCTTACTTTTGATGATGACTAGGAAAATCAAGGAACTGAAGGTGTCACTTCTCAAATATCACTGGATGCACTCTTGGGTATATCTACCTATAATATCATGAGAGTCAAAGGAGTACACAAGAAAAGTAATCTGTTTATATTGTTGGATTCAGTGTCTACACATAATTTCATAGACTATAAGACTGCTTTGAAATTAGGGTGTAAGCTACTGCCATTGGATAATGCTAGAGTAATAGTAGCATATGGTGGAAAAGTAGGAGTGTAAGCTAAAATAAATCAGTTTCAGTGGGACTTTCAAGGCACAAGTTTTGTTGGTGACTTTATGATCATTCCTTTATGTGGTGTTGATGTTTTTTTGGGAGTTCAGTGGTTGGAGAAACTGGTTCCTACTACATGGGACTTCAAGAAACTAACAATGAAGTTTGACTGGGGTAAAAGGAAAGTGGTTCTACATGGGATTCAAGAGGGATCTGTATGTTCAATAAAAGCTTCTCGGTTGAATAAGTCAGCTGATGATTCGATTCAACTATCAATGATCTGTGATACTGAAGTATTTGAGGATCCAATATCTTTATTCTCAATTACACCAGAACTAGTTGACAAACAACAACATCCACAAATAACTCAACTCTTAGAGGATTATGCAGATATATTCTGAGAGCCTACATAACTACCTCCTTTTCGTAAGAATCATGATCACATGATTCCTCTGTTGGATGGCGCTAATCCCATTAATCAGAGACCATATAGGTGCGTTGTTCACCAAAAGATAGAAATCGATAAGATGGTCCAAAAATTGTTGAAAATAGGCGCAATACAACCAAGTTGTAGCTCCTTTGCATCTCATGTTGTCTTGGTGAAAAAGAAGTATGGTTCTTGGCGCCTATGTGTGGATTATCGTGGACTGAATGGATTAATTTTCAAGGACAAGTTTCCTATACCACTCATAAAATATTTTATGGATGAGTTGGGAAATTCAAATATACACTCGAAGATTGATTTGGTTATCATCAGGTACACATGTCTCCTGAAGATATTTATCAGTCAAATTTTAAAACACATAGTGGTCATTTTTAGTATATGGAGATCCCATTGGGCTTCACTAACGCACAATCAAATTTTTAAGGCTTGATGAATGATGTGTTTAAGGAGTTTTTAATGAAGTTTGTCCTCATATTTGTTTGACGACATCTTGATCTATAGTAGTTCAGTGAAAGATCATGTGGTGCATCTTTAGAAGGTATTTGAGGTAATGAGACATCAACAATTATTTGCTAAACAGAGCAAATGTGCATTTGCCACAAGAAAAGTGGAATACTTAGGTCACTTCATTGAGGCTAACTGTATTTCTATGGATCCTGCCAAGATTAAATCAGTCGTTGAGTGGCCTATACCAAAGAATTTGAAGTAGTTGAAAGGATTCTTGGGTCTAGCTGGTTATTATCACCCCGTTGTACAAAAATTTGGCACTATAGCTCGACCTATGACAGTTCTCACTAAGATGGATTCATTACGTTGGTCTGAAGAACCACTTTAATACCATGTCTTACAAAATTGGTCAACGGGTAGTCATAAAGGTCAACAAAAACATTTCTATAATTTCCATGAGTTAAGGGGCATTTGGTAAGTTTACCAAAATGCGAGCCGGAAGCTTAGACGGGCTAAATGATTTTTTTTTTAAATAAAGAAATCATTTAGAAGACAAAAAGTGGTGGAAGCGGACCTTAAATGCAGTTTTACGAACTATCGGGATGGAAACCGATAAAACTAGTAAAATTTGGTGCGGGAGCTAGGGAGTCCGAATTGGATGATATGACTTTCAAAATACTTCTTATGGAGTCTAATATTTTTTTAAAAGAAGGTTGGAGGAATTGATTTAGAGGCATTGGAGGTTTTTGGAGATTTAGACCGGAATTGATCATTTTGATCTGAGCGGAGTTAGTTGGGAATTGGAGGATCTAAGGATTGGAATATTCAATGTATAGAATCTCAGAATGTTCCCTGGAGTGACAAGTGTCATGTTTTCCTCTCAAATGGCGCCACATACCCCTCTTCTAGATTCAAAAAACCATTGAGGTTCAATGCATGTTGTGTCACTTCACTCACTCACTCCCTCATTTGCTCTATCTCTCACTAAAAATTACACTCACAAATCTCTCTGATTTCTCTCCTCTCACCACCCACTAATCTCCCTATTTTTCTCTCACCATATTCAACAAAAACTCAAGAACATTCATCCATCTTTGATGATCTTCAAAGGGTGTTCTTGGTGTTCTTATTTTCTTAGGTTATAAGTTATTAAAATAACTCAAGATCAAGCTTGAATATCCCTAAACCAGTTGGATATTTGGAATCTCCATCCTCTCCTCTCCAATCGCCGCCGGTCATTTGCTCGCCGCCGCGGGAGAGTTGCCAGAGCCGCCGCCAGAAGTGGCCACCGGTGAAGCTCCACCGTCACTCCTCCATTGCTTGGTCTCTTTCTCCCCCCTTAGCCGGTTGGTCCTCTTCCTCTGGTATCTCCTCTCACCGGATATCAGCCACGTCAGAACCTCGCCGGAGCTCCGCCGCGGTCAACGCAAGAGCCTTTGGTCGTCGCCGGAGATCGCTCACCGTGAGCTCATCTCTCTCCTACGGCCTCCCTCCTGCCGCCCCCTCCTGCCAGTTCTTTCATCTCCGGACATCTCACCGGTGCAGTTCTCACCGGAGAGACGACCTTATCGCCGGTCAACGCTCCTTCGTCGTCGGTCAACGTCAGAGCTGCCATCAGTCAAAGCCGGAGAAGCCGTTAAACGCACCATTCTTCAGTCGGTTCAGTCTTGGTTCAATCCGGTTTTGGCATTGGTCAACGCGGGTCAACTTCGGTTTAGCAAAGTCAACGCTCGGTCAACTCACAGTCAACCCGGTTCAGCTTTGGTCAATGGTTCGGTTTAGATCGGGTTAAGCTCAGAGTTGCTCCTGGTTCAGTCTTCTGGTTCGGGGAAGGTTCGAGATTAATTGATGTTCGGTCTTAGAGGTTCGAAGTTCCATCACATCATCATCCGTCACTACAACGCGCTGTGAGTCGGTTAATTATGCACTATTTAAGACATGTAGACCCGTGAATCTTTAAACCGTAGTTCTAGGTTGCATGCATATTGAGTAATATGGTTAGAACCGTTAGGTTATTTAATAATCCGATTGTTATGTGAAATGATTAGGTTAATATATGGAGCTAGATAGTTATATTTGTTATTGCTCGTTAATCCGTTGATTGAATATTGATTGTTTCATTCATGATAGATTGGCATGCTAGGACGTATATGCATATATACTATAGTAAGAACGTAATTAAATGAATCTATATACGAAAATTATGAGTTAAGTAAAATACGGTTATCAAGATATAACAAACCATAGAATATAATAACATGATGGGTTACTAGATAATAGACGGGTTATTGGGTTAATTGGATTTAGTTAAAGAACAATGAAACATCAGGAGATTAGTAAGTTTACTAATCTCAAGCTGACACATTGAGGAGTTTAAAATGATAATTAGGTATTTGGGAATTGAGTCGTCTACGAGGTTAGTAAGCCACTAATCCTAAGGTAGCAAAGTGATTGATTGAGAACTAAGACAATGATAAAAGCCTGTTAATTTAATTAGCTATTGTGTGAGTTGGTGCTTGTTAATGTGTGATTGTTGTGAAGGCTTGTTTGTGAGACTACCTCGGTGTAGGTCCGGGCAGTCGACTGGTTGTGTTGTTTAGTTTGTCTCGATGTTGGGCCGGACAGACACGTTGTTTTTTACTTACCTCGGTAAGGGACCGGGTAAGTTCGATAGATAACTAGACCGGTACGAAACCGGTTAAGGTCGGGTGGTTTGGAGGTTGGTGATAGGACTTGCGGGATAGACCGGGTGTTATGATTGTGTTGTTTATTTGTGTTGATCTTGTCGGTCTTGTGTGATGTGTAGAGTCCCAGAGAGTCTGCGTGTTTATTTATTATTACCAGGACTCTAGGTTGCGTTAGATCCCGCAAGTCTAGTGAAAGCGTTCCGATACTTCCGACCTGATTGGATCCTCGGGTAGTGGCCTGATCGGTTCACGTGCCTTTGGGTGGTGATTTTGGTTATGGTGTTAACCTACTGAGTGTTGTCGGTAGGTGTGTGGTGCGGAGAATACGGGGTCATGTCCTAGGGCCGGACTGCATGGAATCTTAGGCTATCTAGGGGTAGTCTGAGTCACTGTGTATCGATAGACTGAGAACAACATTATAGGTCCTAGGACTTTGTGTTTACGTCTAGGAGTCATGGAGAGTTTGTAGTTACCGTATGGGGTAGCTAAGTGTTCCCGTGGAAGTTACCGAGTTCGCATAGTGGGACCAGTGGTGTGGTGTTAGTGATGGTAGCGATAGATAGATCGAGTCCAATCAAGTGCACGTGCCATAGTGACCTCGATTTCCGTAGTTCCTTTGTTGTTAGAGAATGCTTGTGTGTTGTGGAGCTCATCATGTCATGGTGGCACGTGATCAAATTTTTATTCTTGTTGTTTGTTTTTTTGGGGGTTTGGGCGGGATTATATTCATAGAATTGTTTAGAATACTTTTAGTGGGGACCGACTCGCTGGGTGATCTTAAATCGGTCATTAGACTCTTTTTGTTTTTTTTTCAAGTTTGGCTTAGCTCGGCGGACGCGGGAGGATCTCGGTGTAGTCTTGGGATAGCACTTGGCCACGGTTGATTCGATTTCGTATATTGGGTTATTTCGGTTCAGGTTTTATGGCACCTATTGATTTTAAATGTTTTGGAATTAGATTAAATTGGCTAAAGGATTTAGAAGACTAAAAACACTTAGAAATGGGATTATTCCCTGGTATGAGGTTTAGTCCGAACTGGCACAACTCGTGGAAGCAATACTGGTTGCAAAGCTCCGTACTGTGGAAACGGGGTAAATGGGGTCGTAGATGGTCTAGTCTGAGCCTTTGACTCAGACTGGATCGTCTCTGGCTTTCATATTGTGACAAACGTTTCTCGTATGGTCTGCTCAGGTTCGATCGGTCATGTTCTTGTTTGATTGTTGACCGGTCAGCTCGACGGTCAGCAGATAATTGGAAAGGGGAGTTACAAGCACAATCAGATTTTAAAACATTGAAAGTTGCTCTTTTCACAACGCCGATACTAGCCTTACCATTATTTGATAGACCTTTCGTAGTAGAGACTAATGCTTGTGATCAAGGAATTGGGCAGTGTTTATGCATGATAATAATCTCTTGGCTTATATCAGTATACATCTCAAAGGAAAATAATTGCATCTTTCCATTTAAGAGAAAGAACTGTTGGCATTAGTTTTTGCAGTCCAAAAATGGCATCAATATCTCTTAACATGTCATTCTCAAAACAAACCTAAGAAGTTTGAAGTATTTACTGGAACAAAGATTAAACACTCCAATTCAGCAACAATGGTTACCCAAACTCCTTAAATTCGACTATGAGATTCAGTATAAAGAAGGGAAAGAGAATTTGAATGTCGGTGCACTTTCTAGAGTAGAAGGGTCTGAAATTTTACATGTGGCTTTTTCTGTGTTGGATTATAACTTTATGAAACAGATTTTTACTGGTTATACAACTGATCTTGCAATTCAAGCAATCATTAAAGCCTTACAAGACGATCCAACAAGCAAGAAAAAATTTGTGTGGTCTCGTGACATTTTAAGAAGAGAGATCAGGATTGTAGTACCTGCTGATCAACCTTTGCGTTCTGATATACTGGAATGGCGTCATTTTTCAAGTGTGGGAGGCCATTTTAGACAAGATGCAACAACTCAACGAGTCAAGAGTTTGTTCTGTTGGAAGGGTATAACAAAGGATATTCAGAGGTTTATAAGAGCTTGTTCAGTTTGCCATCAATGTAAATATGACAATGCAGCCTCACTAGGTCTCTTACAACCCCCTTCCCATTCCATGCTACTTGGACTGATATATCAATGTACTTTATTGATGGAAAACCGATGTCATATGGGAAAATAGTCATCTTTGGTGGTTGTTGATAGGCTAACCAAAGCTGCCCACTTCATTGGGTTAAGTCACCCTTACACAACATTATCAATGGTTCATATATTCCTTGACAACATTTATAAGCCGCATGGGTTTCCTAGTTCTATTATAACCTATAGGGGTCTTCTTGAGTTACTTTTGGCAAGATTTGTTCAGACTATACAAGGAGTCTCTCTGAACATGTCAAGCGGATATCACCCCCAAAATGATGGTCAAGTAGAGGTTTTCAACAGATGTGGTGAAACATATCTCCGATGCATGTGTAGTGATAATCCACATCAGTGGAGTAAGTGGTTGGCATTGGCTGAATATTGGTATAATACAAATTTTCATATTGCTGCTCAAATGACTCATTTTGAAGTGGTGTATGGTCAACCACCACCACAACACCTTCCTTACTTATCTGGTGAATCATGTGTGGCTGTTGTGGCAAGAAGCTTACATGAACGTTTTGTTATTGGTACTTCAGTTTCATTTATTACGAGCTCAACACCGTATGGAGAAAGTAGCAAATATGAGACATTCTGAGCGGATTTTTGAGATTGGTGATCGAGTTTATGTGAAGTTACAACCTTATCGCCAAGGATTATTGGTTAAGCGACGTAACCAAAAACTCTCTCCTAAGTATTTTGGTCCTTAGAAGGTTTTGGATAAGTGTGGCTCAGTTGCTTATGAGATGTACATGCCTAATTCTTCTCGGGTGCACCTTATATCTCAACTTAAGAAATATGTAGGTAGTGATCTGGTGTGAACTACTTTTCCTACGGTGGTTCAATATGTTTTGATCAAAGCACCAAAGAGTATTATTGAGTATCTTTTTGACTTGCAGAAGAAATTTCCAGACTTCAACCATGTGGACATGATTGTTTAAAGGGGAAGGATTTCATATAGTAAAGCAGTACACAGATTGAGCAGACACATGTAAGGCTGATAAGAGAAGAAGAAGCAACAGTGAGATCTAATCTGCTCAATAACAAACTTTACTAAGGAGAATGAAGATCGAGCTGGAGGAGTATTGATTATTCTGTTGAGAATTTGTTCTCGCTTTTCCCTCTCTTTTTCTCTGTAAAAACATTTGATTCATCCTCTCAAGAAAGCATTCTTATTATCAAAATTTCTTGAAGGTGAGTTCTGGGATCCTAAAGATTAGTTTTCTATACGTAAGTATTTTGAATTCGATTTCCATGTATAATGTATGACAAAATATGTATGAAAGGAAGTGCATTACCGCAAGAAAAGTTTAGTTATGTGGAAAATGTTACTTTTGGTCTTCTAGTTTTCAAATCGGTGTTCATGATTTCTTAAGTGTGAACAATTTTAATATGTTAGTTTCAAATTCGGTGCATTTCAAGTGAGACAATTGTAAATGTTGTTTTCTTGTGTGATAAGTAACTCAATTTTATGCCATTTTTTTGAATAAAAGGTGACCTCGATTTCCAAAAAACCGAATATTGATCGACTGCATTTCTTTAGTCTGGGATCATAAAATGGAGGTATTAAATTCAGCCATTTTAGGAAAATGAAACACATAGAAGTTGGGAAAGTAAATACAGTAAGCTTAGTCAATACTATGAGTTAAATGAAACAATCAATCAAAACAATTGGATATCCGAAGAGGCTAAAGGAACATAATCAATAAAAGGAAGAGTGAGAGAAGAATTTCATGTAGACAAAAACAAAAACATAAAAAAAAAATTAAAAGAAAGAAGAGATGAATTTGAGACTGTATCTAAGAGAATTTGAAGAAAAGTTCGATATGGAGAAAGCTGTGTGTAATCACGGCTTTTTCATGATGTCTCCAAACGTGTGGAACCCTAAAACAAAGTCACTAACTCGACCTTTAACGCTTTCGAATTCGTCTTCGGTCAACGTGACCATCTCTCACCCTGGCACTCTCTCTTTTCTTGTGATCCAAGTTCACGGCATCAACAATGTCTCAAGAGTGGACGAAGAACTCATCTTGCAACAAGTGGGAAGGATGCTGAGAATATCAACCGAGGACGAACGTGCCGTGACCGAGTTTCAACAACTCCATGAGGCAGCAAAGAAGAGTGGCTTCGGCAGAATTTTCCGGTCACCGTCTCTCTTTGAAGATATGGTAAAATCTATCTTGTTGTGTAATACTACTTGGGAGAGGACACTAGGTATGGCTTCTCGCCTCTGCATGTTGCAATCAAAGCTAGCGGACGGCACAGTTAGGCCTAGTGGCGAATCTAAAAAGAGGAAACGAGGAGTCTTGAAAATTAGGAATGAAACAAGAGGAAACTTCCCTAGCGCCAAGGAAATAGCTAGCCTTGATAAAGAGTTGATAAATGAGCATTGTAAACTTGGGTATAGAGCAAATTGGATAGTGAAACTAGCAAAAATGGTGGAAAGTAGGAAACTGAATCTTGAAGAGATGGAAAGTAGAGAGATGGAAGCAGAACAAGTTTTTGAGAAACTCATAAGCTTGACGGGCTTTGGTGCTTTTGTGACTGCAACGGTGCTTATGTGTATTGGTTATTATCATCTTGTTCCATCAGATACCGAGACCCTAAGACTCCTACGAGAGGTAGGTATATATATATTCTTAATATCATTAATGAAACTAATCTAATGTAATGCTAGGCTCATGGAAAGGAGGAATGTTCGAAAGAGACGCTAGAGAAAGAAGCACAGTCATTCTACGACAGATTCGCTCCATTTCAGTCTTTAGCCTACTGGTTAGCTTCTAGTATATTGTATTTTCTATGCATATTTTTTAGTTTCTTATATATTTATGTTGCTTATTCTTGCACAGGTTTGATCTAATCCAAAACTATGAAACAAAACTTGGCAAGCTTAGCGAGTTGAGTCAGCTTGACTACAAGAGTGTTAGCGGATGCTCTCACGTGAAGCAGCTCAAGGGAGACGAAAGTACATCTCTTTCTCTGTAAACGAAACTTTATATTTTATTATTTGAATTTTATTTCTTCATGGTTTGCTTGGTGTTTACGTTAAGTTTTTGTAACATTTCGCTTAGAAGCAGGAAGTCTAAATGCCTCTTGTTCGTTTTATTATAGTTTTTCCCATCAATTAGAGTGAGAATCATTCATTTCAGAAGCTTGGACTAGCCTTTCTATATCTTTGTGAAATCTTCAAGGCTTAAAAGTGCTTAACAAGGTCCTTTGTTGTTCCGCTTGATCGTTCTCAACCTAAATGGAACCAACAAAGCTCTGAATGGACTTACGTGAAAAATTATTCATTTCTTGTCTTTTTTATTTATTTATTAATTAATAGTGATGTAGTCCAAATTATTTTATATATATCAACCGTCACAATTCTCTTTTGTGGGTCCCCAATGGCAGATAGGACGGAACGCAACGTAATAAAAACAGGACACAAGTAGCAGATTCTGCTTGGTTAAGAAGAATCGAATTAATCTATAGGACATCAGAACATGTCGATACATAACATTATTTTCGGATGTTGAATGTAACTGAGAGTGGAATGTTAGAAGAATACACAAGATACAAAGCTGGTGGTGATCTGAGCAGAAAAGGACAAAAGCAGCAGTCTTTAATGGTTTCGAGTTGAATATGAAGAAGACAATTATGTTCTTGCCATTTACATGTTCCCCTTATTATAAACTAAAGATGGTTGCCTCATCGTATTTTTCTGCCGTTTTATGAACCATTTATCTGATTCTATTCATGTATTTTCTGGTTCTTCTAAATATTATTTTATAGCAGCATATGATTTATTCTGCCTTCTTATAAAATACCCTCCTATTAAGAGTGAGAGTATAACAGAATGTATTTCATCTTATTATCAAAATGAATGTAATCATACAGTATTTATACACATTGGTTTAATGCGAAAGGAAACATTTAAACCAATCAATCTATGCTAACCAGAATTAAACCAAGATATAATCTAATATACCCCCCTCAAGTCTCTGAAAGCAGAACTGGTGTGGCGGTAAATGATGAAGCTTCTGATGGATAAATAGCAGAACCAGGAGTGAAGAGACTTGATATGGACATTCGTTGAAGAAGATGGTGGAAGGGACCCGGGTGTAAAGGCTTGGTGAGAATGTCTGCATGTTGATTGGAACTTGGAACATGGAAGAGCTTCATGAATCCATTCTTGACTTGATCTCGGACAGTGTGGCAGTCTATCTCGATGTGCTTCGTTCTCTCGTGGAAAACTGGGTTGGAAGCAATGTGCATTGCTGATTTATTGTCACAAAACAGTTTTGCTGGAGACTTGAATTGTATCTTTAAGTCCATCAACAGCTGATGCAACCATAAAAGCTCACAAGTGGTGAGTGCCATGCTCCTGTACTCTGCTTCTGTGCTACTCCTACTGACTGTTTGTTGCTTTTTTGACTTCCAGTTGATCAATGATCTGCCTAGATAGATGCAAAAGCTAGTGATTGAGCGTCGGGAATCTGGACAAGTGGCCCAATCTGCATCAGCAAAAGCATTCAAACATAGTTCTGAATCTGCAGCATAGTATAGACCCTGGCCAGGAGCTTGTTTGAGATAACGCAGGATACGATGTGCTGCTTGGAGATGCACATCCGTTGGACAAGAAAGGAATTGACTCAAATTATGCACTGCATAAGTGATGTCAGGCCTTGTGATTGTTTAGTAAAGAAGGCGGCCAACCAACTCTCGATATGAAATTGCATTCTCTAAAGGAGTGCCAGATTCTTTACTTAACTTTACCAGAGGATCCATAGGCACTGAGCAAGGCTTGCAGGCCAACATTCCTGTAGAAGCAAGAATATCCAGAGTATATTTACGTTGGCAAGCTGAAATACCACTGGATGTACGTGCTATCTCAAGTCCTAAGAAGAATTTAGGAGCTCCCAAATCCTTGATCTTGAAAGCCTTGTGCAGAATTCCTTCGAGTAGTTGTAGTTGATGATCATCATTGGAAGCAATCATGATATCATCAACATAAACTAACAAAGCAATAAAGGAGGAACCAGCAGCTTTAACAAACAAGGTATTATCACCAGGAGACTGTTGAAAACCAGCTTGAAGAACCACAATCGAGAAACAGTGATACCACTGTCTAGAAGCTTGCTTGAGGCCATATAAGGACTTATGTAACCGACATACCGGATTAGGTGGTAATGATCCGTCAGATGGAGTATAACCCTGTGGTAAACTCATGTAGATTTCCTCATCAAGGGCGTCATGAAGAAAGGCATTAGTAACGTCCATCTGAGTCAGTGTCCAACCACAAATAGAAGCTAAACCAAGCACAAGTTTAACACTAGCCAGCTTAGCTACAGGGGAAAATGTCTCAATATAGTTTATACATTCTTGTTGAGTATATCCTTTGGCTACCAAACGGGCCTTATATCGTTCTATGGAACCATCAGGATTATACTTAATAGTATAGACCCACTTACACCCTATCACATGCTTACCAGGAGGCAATGACTCAACATACCATTTTTCAAGCCTTCAAGAGCAACAATCTCCACATTCATGGCTTTACTCCAAGAAGTAGATGACATGGCCTCTTTAAAGTTCTTTGGTTCTGTCTCAGTGGTAATAGAAAGGATATAAGATTGATAAAAGGGTTTAAGTTTGGAGTAATCAAGGACTGAAGAGAGAGGAAATAGAACAGAAGAATTAGAAGTTTCTGAATTATGTGTGAAGGAACAATGATAATCAGAAAGATAACGTGGAGCTTTACCTTGTCGTTTTGGCCTAGAAATCTGATTTGTCCTTTGTCCTGTCTCAGCTGCAACGGTCTCTGGAGATGTGATGATGACACTAGAGGGAGCCGGAGCAGTAGAGGTAGATGACACAGGAACAGGGTTATCAGATACATCAGCAGAAGAATGTAAAGGATTCATGTCATCTAAAGCAGTAGGTGTGGACAAAGGTAAAATAGTTTTGCAAAATAGATCATCTACAGATGTAATAGGACCTTCCTTTTTGAATGGAAAAGTGGTCTAATGAAAAATGACATTACGAGAGATTGTGATGAGATTAGTGTCTAAATGCAAAACCTTATATCCCTTATAACCAAATGAGTATCCTAAAAACACACATGGATCTGTTCTAGGAGTAAACTTGTGTCTATCTTTAACAAGAGTTGAAACGTAACACAAACATCCAAATGATCTTAGGAAGTGATAATCTGGTGCTTTATGAAAGAGTAACTCATATGGAGACAACTTGTTCAATAACAGAGAAGGAGTACGATTAATGAGAAAAACAACCGTAAGCACACATTCACTCCAATAAATCAGTGGAACATTGGATTGAAACATTAAGGCTCTAGCAACGTTTAATAGATGTTGATGCTTTCTCTCCACAACAGAGTTTTGCTGTGGAGTATAAGCACAAGAAAATTGATGTATCATGCCATGATCACTGACTAATTTGGTGAAGGCTAACTCAGGTGCATTATCACTACGAATGGCTTTAATAACACTGTTAAACTGAGTTGCAACATGTTGTAAAAACTTTGGAAAGATTGTCAAAACATCACTTTTATTTCTTAACATGTATAACCAAGTAACACGAGTACAATCATCAACAATAGTAAAGAAACACCTATAACCTTCAATGGATTCAACAGAAAAAGGACCCCATATGTCTAAATGAACTAGATCAAACGGAGCAGAAGACAATTTATTCTGTGAAACAAAAGGTAAGGCTCTTTGTTTAGCTAAAGGACAGACTTCACAATGTTTTTGATTATCTCTAGAAGGAAAAGAAATACTTGGTATATGTTGTAACTTGGTAGAAGACGGATGTCCTAGGCGTTGATGCCAGAGATAGCCATCCACCAAGGATCCAGAGAACTGTGATGCATTGACAGTAGGCTCCAAAATGTAAAGATTGTGCATATTAATCCCCTTACCAATCGTCAAACCCCGAATATGGTCCTGAATAAAGCAAGAATCAGGATAGAAATGAGCTGAACATTTGTTATAATGCAACAGGGAACTAATACTTATGAGGTTAAACCTAAATGCAGAGACATGAAGAACATTATGCAAAACCAATGAATCAGAAATATGAACTGTTCTTGTATGTGTAATAGGTACTCTAGTGCCATCAGGAAAGGAGACTGTTACACTTGTGACAGGAAAAGTTTCACTAAACATTGCTAAGTCAGAACAGACATGAGTTGTTGCCCCACTGTCAATAGTCCAAGTACCATTGGGAAGAATAGAATGTAATGAGGTTAAACAATGGTGTTGGAATGTCAAAATTTGATCAGTGAAACGAAGATTTGTGGATGGAAAAGCGAATGAAACGTTACCAGAGGTAGAATTAGAAGCCATATGACCAATTTCTGTGATTAAGCCAGATGAGGAAGGAGACTGTTGCTCTGGACGCTGAACATGTGTACTCAGTTGAGAAATAAGCGCCCTGACTTGATCCATGTTGAATTGACTTAAGTCAAGATTGTTAGAACTGGTCAAAACAGATGGTGTCTGTGGTACAAATCATGTGACAGCATTTGCCACTGCATTAGGCATCTGAGAGAAAGATCGAGCACTTGTCTGCATCTGCCCTTGTGGTTGTGAATTCTTCTGATGCAGCTTATGGCCAGGTGGATATCCATTAAGCTTGTAACACTTTTGAACCGTGTGTCCAGTACGTCCACAATGGGTGCAAACTGGTTTTGGTTTAGAATGAGAATTGTTATAAGCTATGGCATAAGCAGCATTCTCAGAAGGACCAGTGTAATAACCATCTTGTGGTGAAGGTTGATAACCACCATGAACAGGACCAGTGTTCTGGAAAGTACTCTGGAAAGCCATGTTATCAGTTTTAACAGGTTGTTTAAGAGCTCGTTGACGCTCATCTTGAGAAACCATGTTAAAGACATCTTCAATTGAAGGAATGGGCTTCAGGACAAGGATATGACGTCTGGTTGGTTCATAAACTTCGTTTAGTCCCATCAAGAATTTGGTAACACGACTTCGTTCTTGAAGTTTCTCCCATAAGGCAGCAGCATTGCAATTACACTGATCACAATTGCATAAAGGCAGCTCTACATAATTCTTGTACTCTTCCCAAAGAGTGACAAGTTCAGTATAATAGGTACTGACATCCATGGAGCCTTGCTGAATAGAACTTAGTCTCTGTTCAATCTCATAAACACGAGGAGCATCATTCTGTCTAAATCGCGTAATCAAATTTTTCCAGATAGCTTCAGCTGTAGACATGAACAACAGACTACCACCTCTTTTCTTAGAAACAGAGTTCATCAACCAAGTAGCGACCATATCGTTACATCTAGACCAAGAACCAGCATCTCTATGATCATTAGATGGTTTAGGAATAGTACCGTCGATGAAGCCTAGTTTGTTCCGAACATTGAGAGCCATTCGAATGGAGCGACGCCACGAATGGAAGTCGGAGCCAGAACTGAGACGATCGGATACTAAGATAAGACCAGCATGATCAGCCGAGTGCAAGTAATACAGATTCTCGTATAGATCAAGAGATTGACGAGAATCTGGTATCGTATGTTGATTCATCGATCCCATGACTTATCAAGAAATACGTGAAATCAGAGAAGAATCTAGCCGGAAATGCAAAGAAAAAGAAGAATCGGCTAAGATTGTAGGTCAAAGAAAGAAAGCAAAGATCGGAAACAAAGAAATCAAGCAGGCAAGCAAAATGAGCTCAATCACTGCAAGGATCAATCGAATCATGAAATCGAAGCTCAATCGAGTAAGAGATACACTCATGATGAACTCGGGAAGCTCGAATTCGAGAAGATTCAGAAGATACGAAGAAAGCTCGAAGATGAATCAATGGCGGAAGAATGAGAGTTGCTCTGATACCATATTAAGAGTGAGAGTATAACAGAATGTATTTCATCTTATTATCAAAACGAATGTAATCATACAGTATTTATACACATTGGTTTAATGCGAAAGGAAACATTTAAACCAATCAATCTATGCTAACCAGAATTAAACCAAGATATAATCTAATACCTCTAATGAGCGGTTTTCCAATCTATTGTGTTAAAGGATTTGTTGGATAAATAATGTGTTATTAATTTGGTTGGAGACTTCCAAAAATAATATCCCCTGATTTGTTCTAAGATTGCACTTTATTTGCTAGCTTTGTGGGCTGTTTGTGGTTGTAATTTCTTCATTTAGGATTTCGAAACTCTCTTAACTAAATAAAGTGGCTTGTCTAATGGAAATCCCTATATCAAAAGTAATAAAGCATATATTCATAATTTGTGAGATGTTTAGTGTACGACCAATAGGTGATAATTTATGTATTCGTACATGGTTAGTGTTCACATACTATGTGTCATATGTTTATATGTTAATTAGATTGTTTACAGTCTGTCGAACTTTCAGCTTGACTTGGAAAGTGATTTAAATGGCGGTCTCAAAGCATGTGATTGTGTGTAGAAAGAAGTTGTAACATACCCAAACTGGCCCAATTAAAAATTCTGAGAAAAGAAGAGGAAAGCCCATTAGCCAAGCCCAAAAGCCATTTTCCTTTCCAAAACCCTAGAATTTCTCTTATAAATAGGAGCCACCTCCTTTGGTGAAGTCAAGAAGAAAGAGATCTCGGCGAAGCCCTACCTCTCCACCGCTGCAACCTCAGCCTCCAGAAGATAGATCTGATGCTCCTCCATCGAGTAGAGCCTAAAGAAATCCGGTAAGCCCATTTTCAGATCTGTTTCCTTTCAACCCGAGAACTAAAATGGCTGTATCTTTCTGACCGTGAGGAATCTGGGAAATCGAGACCATCATAGCGTTCCTCTCGTCGAGACGAAGCCGTAGCCGCAAACCGCACCTCCATCAGCCTCCGGACGCGCCCGCAATCGTCGAGAGAAGATTCGCCGGTTTCCCACGCGCCGCCGCACGCGCCGCCGTCGCCGGAGCCACGCACCGCCGCCGTCCGCCGGGAGCCGTCGCCGTCCGCCGCCGTCCGTCGCCGGAGCTCCGCCGCCGCCGACCACCGGAGCCACCGCCGAACCGCCGCCGAGTCAACTCGGCCGGCGACCGAGTCAACTCGGTTGACCGGGTCGGGTCGGTTGACCGGGTCGGGTTGACCGGTTCAGGTCCGTTGACCGGGTCGGGTTGACCGTTGACCGTTGACCGGTCCGGTTTAGGTTAACCGGTTCAATTTCCAATTTCGATTCTGATTTCAATTCTGATTTCCGGTTTAGGTCGGTTAAGCTGGTTTGAGCTGGGTATTTTCAATCGATCATATCTAGCTCATCCTAAGCCCGATTTAAGCGATTCAAAAGCCCATCTCACTCGATTTCTCATCCTCTTTCCAGATCTGTTGTCCGTTCGGGCTGAGGAAGCTTCTAAATTACCATTTTTCCCTCTTCTTTGGCTAAGGTGAGGACCGGTGGTTATCTCCCTTGCTCTATCTCAATTCCGGACAATAGTCCTCTGTTAATGTCATCTTTCCTAGGTAGTGTAGGCTAGAGATACGCGTGATTGATTGTGGAACGTAGAATGCTAGGTTATCGCTGAGCCTGAAAACGTTGATTGTGCGTGATGGATATGATTGTATAGAACTGTGATAGGTCCCCCGAAAGGGTGTTTCTTGGCGGCTCGCGTATAAAGAGTTTTGGTACGCGACCCTTGTATCGTCGGAAGGGAGGTCTTGGCGAGCCTCCCCAAGTTTACCGTGCCTTCGGGGCGACGTGGAAGTGATACTGGGTGGGCCGGTTGCGTGAGCCTTCGGGCTAGAGTAGGGGTTCGCGAGTGCGAAAGCGCGAGTGGATGTAGTTTGCGTGGTGAAAGCCTTCGGGCCTGTTTGCAAGGTGATATTAGCTTAGGACTTGTGATTCGTAGTTGTGTGGTGTAAGCGGGATAGCGGACTCCCTAAGTCCGTCCTCACTGGGTGATTGTGTTTGAAACAATTACTCAGGCCTCCTTTTCCCTTTTCCCTTCTTTTTCCTCGCAGGTCCGGATGCAGGATTGATCGATCGTTGTGACGTGATTGGTGGACTTGAATACGAAGGAAGCGCCGGGTCCTGGGACAAGTTGAGTTGGCGTCCCGGTTGGACCGAATCCGGTTCAACGGGCGTCCTAATGCCGCGTCTCCGGTTATGCCGGGAGACGGGTGTTACAATTTGGTATCAGAGCCTAGGTCAAGGTCTCCCAGTCCTGCCCTGGGAGATCAGCTTTCGTTGTTTACCCCAAAACCCTTTTCAATCTCTTTCAAAACCGTTTGCGAAATTTTATAAAATGGTTACTTTGCGAAAGGCTTTTTCAAACACAAAATATATCATAGGTTGTTCTCCACGCCGGTCCTAGTCTAGTTAGAATTTATCCGTGCAGGTTGGCGTCAGTGTCTTCAAACCTCGGAGGTGCTACTGCTCGCTAGATGTGTGCCGAGATATATGTCGTGATGTGTGCCGTTGAGGTGTATGTTGGGATGTGTGTTGTGGTATGCGCCTACAAGGCAGTCGGTACTAGTGAGGTGGTGTTGGGGTCATCGTGGGTTCAGAGTATTGTTCAACCAAGCGTGCGAGAGCGATTAGGATGTGGAGGCATTCACCGGAGAGACTACAGCGGGAGTGTAGCAGGGAGTTTCAAGAGTTGCAGGAAGTGCTAGAAGAGTTGCGAGAGACGTTGGAGTAGCTGCAAGGAGTGCTACAGGAGCTGCAAGAGGTCGATGGAAAGACCGGATTGCGAGGAGTGCTACAGGAGTTGCAAGAGGTCGATGGAAAGACCAGATGGCGAGGAGTGCTACAGGAGCTGCAAGAGGCAGATGGAAAGACCGGATTGCGAGGAGTACTACCGGAGCTGCAAGAGGTCGATGGAAAGACCGGATTGCAAGGAGGCCATTTGGAAGTGGCGGTGTTTCGACAGGATTTAGCGTCAGGAGTTGCTTGAGTTGCTTGGATCACAAGGAGCAGCAGGAGGCTATCCAAATCTGTCCCAAGTAGGGAATCTTGGAATCGGTTTGTGACATCAACTTCAATGAGTTATGGATGGCTCGTCAAAGAATGATCAAGCAGGAAGCTGGAGGGGATCTTCGTGGTACGGCAAGTTCGAGATTCAACGGTGAGGCCGGAAAGGAAACGGTCTGCCCTGGAGTTCTTTGTGGATTACTGGAGCAGCTAACGGAGTTCCACAAGAGGGAAAGCAGATCGCAGAAGCGTTCTGGGAAGTGGCGTTGTGGCATTTGGAATTGCCCGACAAGCTGGACGTCTGTAATTGCAAGTTCAAATGGACAAAGCAGGATATTGGAAATGGAAATCCAATGGGAGAGTGTTAGGAAAACACTATGGAGGATTGGCAAGCAGCTGCAAGGAATAGCAAAGGAGCGCAAGCTTAATGGGGAAGGAAACCCAAAGGATGGTGTTTGGAAAGCACTATATCTGGATCACAAGGTAGGAAACCTTGGGCTGGAGGTCATATTGGAAGCTGGTTTGGAAATCAGAGTGCGCAGCGGAAGCGTGGCATTGGAGCATATAAGGAGTTAAGTGGGTCGTTCCCCACCAGCCAGATAGCCATAATGGACATGGTTAGCTGCATCGGTCACAGGAGTTAACAAGGATGCCTGCTGGGGCGACAGTCAACGCCATAGTGCACGGTAATGGAAAACCGTCATAGAGAATCCATTTGGAAGTGGATGATGCACTGTGGCACGGTAATGGAAACCGTTGAGGAGAATGGGATTGGAAGCGGGGAATCGAATTCAAGACTTAGAACCATTCGAGGGATGAGTGTTGTTTCTAAACATTGGAGACCGACCCTAATGGACATGGGCGGTAACATGTGGCGTTTGTATTGCATTCTGGGAGCTACTGTAGGATCGGCACCAAGGAGAAGGACACTTCAGAGCTTGGTTGGAAATAAGGGGCGGGAGGAACAGTCTGCAGGATTCAAGCAAATAAGCAATCGAGTCAGTTTTGGGTCAGCGAAGTTTGCGGAGTGTGGTTGGTAAGGAGTTGCAGTGGAGGACTCCCGCCACGGAATTCGGGACGAATTCTTTTCAAGGGGGGGGGGAGAATTGTAACATACCCAAACTGGCCCAATTAAAAATTCTGAGAAAAGAAGAGGAAAGCCCATTAGCCAAGCCCAAAAGCCCTCTTCCTTCTCAAAACCCTAGCATTTCTCTTATAAATAGGAGCCACCTCCTTTGGAGAAGTCAAGAAGAAAGAGATCTCGGCGAAGCCCTACCTCTCCACCGCCGCAGCCTCAGCCTCCAGAAGATAGATCTGATGCTCCTCCATCGAGTAGAGCCTAAAGAAATCCGGTAAGTCCATTTTCAGATCTGTTTCCTTTCAACCCGAGAACTAAAATGGCCGTATCTTTCTGACCGTGAGGAATCTGGGAAATCCGAGACCACCATAGCGTTCCTCTCGTCGAGACGAAGCCGTAGCCGCAAACCGCACCTCCATCAGCCTCCGGACGCGCCCGCAATCGCCGAGAGAAGATTTGCCGGTATCCCACGCGCCGCCGCACGCGCCGCCGTCGCCGGAGCCACGCGCAGCCGCCGTCCGCCGGGAGCCGTCGCCGTCCGCCGCCGTCCGCCGCCTTCCGTCGCCGGAGCTCCGCCGCCGCCGACCACCGGAGCCACCGCCGAACCGCCGCCGAGTCAACTCGGCCGGCGACCGAGTCAACTCGGTTGACCGGGTCGGGTTGACCGGTTCGGGTCCGTTGACCGGGTCGGGTTGACCGGTTCGGGTCCATTGACCGGGTCGGGTTGACCGTTGACCGTTGACCGGTCCGGTTTAGGTTAACCGGTTCAATTTCCAATTTCGATTCTGATTTCAATTCTGATTTCCGGTTTAGGTCGGTTAAGCTGGTTTGAGCTGGGTATTTTCAATCGATCATATCTAGCTCATCCTAAGCCCGATTTAAGCGATTCAAAACCCCATCTCACTCGATTTCTCGTCCTATTTCCAGATCTGATGTCCGTTCGGGCTGAGGAAGCTTCTAAATTACCATTTTGCCCTCTTCTTTGGCTAAGGTGAGGACCGATGGTTATCTCCCTTGCTCTATCTCAATTCCGGACGATAGTCCTCTGTTAATGTCGTCTTTCCTAGGTAGTGTAGGCTAGAGATACGCGTGATTGATTGTGGAACGTAGAATGCTAGGTTATCGCTGAGCCTGAAAACGTTGATTGTGCGTGATGGATATGATTGTATAGAACTGTGATAGATCCCCCGAAAGGGTGTTTCTTGGCGGCTCGCGTATAACGAGTTTTGGTACGCGACCCTTGTATCGTCGGAAGGGAGGTCTTGGCGAGCCTCCCCAAGTTTACCGTGCCTTCGGGCCGACGTGGAAGTGATACCGGGTGGGCCGGTTGCGTGAGCCTTCGGGCTAGAGTAGGGGTTCGCGAGTGCGAAAGCGCGAGTGGATGTAGTTTGCGTGGTGAAAGCCTTCGGGCCTGTTTGCAAGGTGATATTAGCTTAGGACTTGTGATTCGTAGTTGTGTGGTGTAAGCGGGATAGCGGACTCCCTAAGTCCGTCCTCACTGGGTGATTGTGTTTGAAACAATTACTCAGGCCTCCTTTTCCCTTTTCCCTTCTTTTTCCTCGCAGGTCCGGATGCAGGATTGATCGATCGTTGTGACGTGATTGGTGGACTTGAATACGAAGGAAGTGCCGGGTCCTGGGACAAGTTGAGTTGGCGTCCCGGTTGGACCGAATCCGGTTCAACGGGCGTCCTAATGCCGCGTCTCCGGTTATGCCGGGAGACGGGTGTTACAAAAGTCTACCAGCACGTTCGAGATTTCCTGAAGGCTTAGTAACCGACATCGAAGTTTGAGACCAACAATTGCTTCTTTTGTCTCGATCTCCATGTAAATGCAAATCATGATAGTTATATGATCTGTTTTTGTCACGGTTAGTGATGTTAAATGGGCGGTCCGGACCCGTTTAGATTCGTTTAAAATTTTTAATATAAAAAATATATTTTATTTAACGTAAAACAACGTCGTTTTATTAAAAAACAAATAAAAGAATAAAACAAAAAATTGAAAAAAAATAAACGGGTATCCGTTTAAGCCCGCAGACATATACGCTAAACCTGCGAACCTAAACGGATTATCCTATTTAGTCTTGTTTATTTTTTTAAGTGCCCGCGGACGTAAACA
The DNA here is from genome assembly GCA_030180135.1 of Orychophragmus violaceus. Classification (NCBI taxonomy): domain Eukaryota; kingdom Viridiplantae; phylum Streptophyta; class Magnoliopsida; order Brassicales; family Brassicaceae; genus Orychophragmus; species Orychophragmus violaceus. The sequence continues at coordinate 10,611,107 of CM058236.1, forward strand.
TGCTTCAATTTTATATAGAATCTGTTTAGGTCCGCGGACTTTAAACCTATTTTAACATCATTAGTCACGGTGACTTGCCTCCAAAAATGAACCAACGCGAGACATGGCAGAATATCAAAAACAATGAAAATTACAAAACCGGAATGAGATACAAAAGTCAATGTACAAATTCAAATCTTGTAGAAAATCCGTAGCACATGTTTTATCAATGTCATTTGGCTGAGAGGAGACTACATTAGACCATCTCCAATGTATAGCTCCATTTTCTATTCTAAAATAGAGTAGTGTTTTACTCCAATATATTTTATAATGTTGAAAAAAATATTTATAACTGTTACTGAAAAATATAAACATATATTTTTAAATAATAATTATTATATTTATAAAAAATTAAATTTTAAAAGATTTAAACTCAAAAAGATCAAAATGGAGTGGAAAATAATCTCACCCATTACTCCATTTTGGAGTGAAAAATGAATTGGGGTTGGAGACAATTTTACTCCAAATTCCATTTTTGAATGGGAAATGGAGTAGGGTTGAAGATGCCCTTACATCCTATAAAACGCATCACAAGCCACAATTAATCAGTTGACAAAACTAGCTATATATCATTCATTAATGAGCCATAATAACTGGTTATGCAAATAGAATAACTAAGGAATCTCTTAAAGGAAACGAAGTTCTTATTTTCTCCATGCACTAACGGTCACAGATGAAATTGTCGACCCTGTGACGATACGGTTTGTGTCATCTGTTGAAGGAGACCGAAAAGATTACCAACATAAATATAAGCAATATTTGCCAGCAGGAGAATGTGAGATTACGAAGGTGGCATTTTAAATACCTCATCATGTTTCTTTGTTGTAGAATCAGGATCTGTTACAGTTCACGTCTCAGCTAGAGTTCGTATTAAGGAGCAAACACAAATTGATACTAAAACAAAAAAAAAACCCCAACTTCTTTGAAAAGGTAGACAACATATATCAGAACGGTCCCAAAAAATCTAGTAAAGCAAAATGCTTCTGAAATTACCCATATGATGAAGATTGTTAAAGAGGATACAATCCATACCGTTCCTTTCAAGTGGCCATACTAACTTTCAAGATACACTGCAGCCCTTTAAGGGAAACCAAAACACAAGGTTAGTATGGAGAATGCGAGACTCAACAATCCTTTGATGTTGGCTGATACTCTCAGGAAATTCCACGACTGTTAATTACTCAAGTCAAATGAAAAAAATTTGTTACCTCCCACTAATTCATTCATTACTAAAAATTGTGAGAGCAAACATGAGGCCGGAGAAAAATATTCAGTCACATCTTGACAGAAAGACGAATCCATTAACCAAAGCTTATACATATGATCTAATTGAAGAGGTATTTGATGTGTCAGTCACGGCGTAGTACAAGTGGTAGTACAAGACGTGACTCAGGACGTGAATATGTTTGATTGATGAGATATGAACGAATCTTTATGATGTGATTCGGTTTATTGGTTGTGTGCTGAGCTGGATGAAGATCTTGGAGTGAAGATTGCAGCTTGGAGTTGTTTACTTATTCTTTGAATAAGTTTCAAGAAAAAGGAAAAGTTACAAAAATGTGAAATAGGAAATATCAAAACAAAAAGGATATTTGCTATATCTTTATTTAGGTAAACTTGAGGAGCAAGTTTAGCCTATATAAAGAGGAGAGGCGTGGCCTTATGGAGATGCAAGAGCTGAGAGAATAAAAACTCAAGAGGGCTTTTGTATCTTTGGGGAAAAGTCTAGGTTCTAGGGGGAGCTTAGCTCAGGTGTTTGATCCTGAAGAATTCTTGTATTGGGTAGAGCGATAGATCAATAGGGTTTGTTCTATTCGTCTGTAATTGGTGGGATTACTTTCTATTCAAGTGAATTCGAAAGCTGGACGAGGTCCCGGGGAGTAGGAAAAACCGAACCCCGTTAACAAACTTTGTGTGTCTTACTTTCTGCTTTATATACTGCCTCACCTGCACTTTCAATTGGTATCAGAGCGGGTGCTTGATAGAGATTTAGTCTTGTTTCGAGCAGATCTAAGGTGAGGATCAGAAGGTAGCTCAGGAAGTAGCACAGAGTTCGTTTCGATGGAGTCTCACAAAGAAGGAACGTCTATGACCAGACCACCACGGCTTGATTCTTCAAATTATGGATATTGGAAGGTTCGTATGCAAGCTTTCATTAGTGGTCTTGATGAGGATTGTTGGAATTCGATTGAGATTGGTTGGAATCCCCCTATGATGATTAATGATAAAGGAGTTGAAGTTCTTAAGCCAAGAGATCAATGGAATGCTGAAGAGAAGAGAGCATCAAGTTTCAATTCTAAGACCAAGACTGCGATTTATAATGCAATTGATGCAAGTTATTTCGAGTTGATTTCTCAATGTGTGTCAGCTCAAAAGGCATGGAAAACATTGGAGAACATGTTTGAAGGTACCTCAAGTGTCAAGAGGACTAAGCTGGATATGTTAGCATCTAAATTTGAGAATTCAGATGATGATGATGGAGGAATAAAGAGTTTTGTGGCATTCACAACCTTTGAGCCTAGTTCAGCTACGAAATCTGCAACAGGGTCTGCATCAGCGTCTGCGACGGAACCTGCGTCAGCGTCTGCAACAGGGTGTGCAATTGATAGTGACAAGGATGAAAGTGATCCTGGAAGTGATGATGATGATTTTGATGAGAACTATAAAGCTTTGTATGAGCATTGGTGTAAGCTGGTTGAGGAGAATTCAGTATTGACTAAGGAGAAAGTCAAGTTAGAAGCTCAAGTTGCTGAGGTACGAAAGTATGCAACAGAGAAAGAAGAAGAAGCACATCAAGCCAAAGTTCAACTTGAAGAAACTCTAAAAGGCGTGAGGATGCTGAATAATGGCACAAAGCAGTTGGATCATCTTCTTACTATTGGAAAAAGTGATCGATGTGGCCTTGGATTCAATGGAGAATCTTCAAAAGCTGACTGTGTTTTTGTGTCTGGTGGAAAGATGGATGTTGCATCAACAGCTGCTACAAAGACTGCAACTGTTATGAAGTCTGCAACTGGTACGTCGACTGGTACAGCAACTGGTACGAGAGCTGGTACAAGAACTGCTACAGCGACTGCAACAAGGAAAATTCCCGAAGTGAAAAGTGCACCTAAACAAATTTGGCGTCATGTTTGTCATCATTGTGGAGTTGTTGGGCATATTAGGCCAAGATGCTTTAAGTTATTGAAGGAGAAGAAACGAATAGAGCAAGCTTATGAAGTGAGATTCCGTGGTCCAATATGTTATCATTGTGAAGGTAAAGGACATGTTCAAAGGTCTAATTATGGAGGGACAAGGCCCATGAAGATTTGGAGAAAGAAAGTTAATCACTTCGGAGATGGTGCAGTAGGATTTCATCCTCAATATGGAGGAGGACGGTTCATGTGTTAGTTTTTGACCATGATGTGACTCAAGTAAGGGGAGATTGGTGTTGCTAGTGACGAAGCCTTTGATGCTAGGGTTGTTGAGATCACATACATAGTCAAAAAGGGGGAGATTGAAGAGGTATTTGATGTGTCAGTCACGGCGTAGTACAAGTGGTAGTACAAGACGTGACTCAGGACGTGAATATGTTTGATTGATGAGATATGAACGAATCTTTATGATGTGATTCGGTTTATTGGTTGTGTGCTGAGCTGGATGAAGATCTTGGAGTGAAGATTGCAGCTTGGAGTTGTTTACTTATTCTTTGAATAAGTTTCAAGAAAAAGGAAAAGTTACAAAAATGTGAAATAGGAAATATCAAAACAAAAAGGATATTTGCTATATCTTTATTTAGGTAAACTTGAGGAGCAAGTTTAGCCTATATAAAGAGGAGAGGCGTGGCCTTATGGAGATGCAAGAGCTGAGAGAATAAAAACTCAAGAGGGCTTTTGTATCTTTGGGGAAAAGTCTAGGTTCTAGGGGGAGCTTAGCTCAGGTGTTTGATCCTGAAGAATTCTTGTATTGGGTAGAGCGATAGATCAATAGGGTTTGTTCTATTCGTCTGTAATTGGTGGGATTACTTTCTATTCAAGTGAATTCGAAAGCTGGACGAGGTCCCGGGGAGTAGTAAAAACCGAACCCCGTTAACAAACTTTGTGTGTCTTACTTTCTGCTTTATATACTGCCTCACCTGCACTTTCACTAATAACACATAAAACAGACCAAAATGACCTCGTCCTCACTGTATTAGAATGTTAGGGTACAATATCTTCTGGTCACCCTCACTAACCTGATACGTGTAGCGTATCAAAACGGTAGAATAGAGATAAATCGAGATAACTTTTATTGATAAGAACTGGTTACAAGCTTGAGAGATACTGGAGTCTCTCACCTCCCATGAACATGATGATCAAACAACTTGATAAAGATCTCTCTCATGCTTGCTCTCACTTGTATACTACTTATAACAATAAACCAAGCCCACAATACTCTAATTCATAAACCAAGCCCACCAAGTGATAGACCATATGTATCATTACCGTCCCCTTTGAAACTGACCTTGTCCTCAAGGTCACGCTGAAAAAATTGTTGCTCATTGCTGCTCTGCCACTCCCAGGTACGGTCCGGTGTACAGAAGGAGATACTGACCTTGGCTACCATTCTTACATTCCCACGAGTGTCTGTAATTGGAGAGTCCAACCCTTTTTATGAAACCTTCCTCCTGTCCAGATGGTTGGTACCTTTGATAGCTCATTTCGGCGTTTGATTCTGCTTGTAGCCCCTCCTTTCCAATTGGTTGAGTCAGAGTAAATCTATCAAATACTAACTCTCCAACTGCCCCAAGAATATTGTGTTTAGATGCTCTCAGACTTGAAGCCCAATCCTTGAACTGGTTTCCCGGATTATTCAACAAGGAAGAACAGAGGTTTTGGAACAACTTCATCTTCTTTGACTGTGCACCAGTCTCTTTCCATATTACCAACCCCTCTCGGGTTTCTACCATCAGTTCTGGTTGAACGCATAGAACTCCATCTTCAAATCTTAATGGTAGTATCCCATTCAGCTAACGTGCAATCTTCAAGACTACCCAATTTCCTGTTTTGAACTGAAGTTCTTGTCTACGCAGGCCTGCTTGAGCTTTATATCCTCGTCTGGTTTGAAACAGATGCTTCTTGAGTTGTGCAAGTCCTTCAACCCTTCCTTGTAACTGCATCTCCAAGCCAGCTATGGTTGCTGAGCATGTTACATACTTCATTGACTCGGGTGGACATTGATCTCGCACAAGGAAAGGATATTTCACTTCTCCACATATGTTCCTTGTTGTTGTCTCATCTTTGCTCCAGCCTTTGTTTACCCAGAATATCAATACTGATGATACCCCTTCTGTTTCCAGTTGATTTGTGCCTTCCGACTTCATTTCAGCCCCAACGCCACTGTGATTAGGAGTTTCCAGACGTGGAGCCCATTTCCTGGTCAGAATTTCAGGATTTTGCATCATGATAGACTCAAGGTTCTTGAGCATCTTCCTCTTTCTCGCTACTCCCGACAGAATTATGATCGTACACAAATACAACATATTATCCAGCCACTGGTGACAATAAACCTTATGCTCAGACCCTTCCTTGATCTTCTCGTTTGTTATCCACATCACCATTTCACCAACTACATGCCAGTCACGCAAGCAATTACTATATTTCATCATAGTTTCAGGCGGGTAATGTACCTTCTTTTTCTTTTTCTTCCACTGAGTAATCCTTAGCAGTTGTCTCCTGTAGAGCCACAAGCCCTTTTCGTTCATCCCATTTCCTGTCCTGATATTTGCTTGGACACTTAACAATAGCAATTCTTGAAGCAGTGTAACCCAATCCTCCTTCCTGACCACACAAAAATTCACTTTCTCTTTTCTATGCTTCTTTCGGAACTTAGCCCTTTTCCTGTTTGTCAAAGACTGCTTCATCTCCACTTTCACAAACCACTGCTGATGTTTCTTACACCAATTCCAGAGTTGATTCTGAGCATACTTGAGTTTCTTCGTGAGATTTTCTAGATAGGCAGCTTGTTTCCTTGAATACCTACTGTTTCTATACTGGTGTTTGTACTTGTGCTTCTTCCACTCCATCAAGAGCTTTGTCCATTCTGTTAGAACATGTAACGAAAGCTCTCCATATAACACACACCCAAACCTTGACTTGGCGCTCTTTCTCGTATAGGCAGCTAGCTTCACAAGTCCATTCAGATGCACCAATTTATCCCTCCCTAAGTAGGCTTTCTCATAGTGATTTATCTTACTCCATCTGCTGAAGTTCCTTCTAAACAGTTCAGGCTCTAACTTTGAGTTCCAAATGAAAGAAATATGTTTACCACACAGCTTTTTCTTGATCTTTAACCACTGCTTGTTGTAAGCTTGTTTGAATCTATGTTTCTTCCACCTTGCCAGTTCCTTTACAGCTGTCTTACGTCCCCCTAGCAGCTCTGCAACCATCAACTCTTGCTTGATTCTCTTCATCTCATACTTCATCTTCCTTTTTCCCATATTCCCACTATGTTGGCCATCTTTGTTAGAGCTGATGTCCTTTCTCATATGCCTCTCCAGCCTGGTTTTCTTCTTCTTTTTCCTGGTGGATCCTGCACCAAACATATTGTTTAACACCTTCTTCTTTATGAATCTCAGCAGCCACCACTTGTTGAGCAATGGTTGATAGTACAACCATTGGCATCCTACCATTTTCCACCATTTTTTTAGACTCTTCCTTTGACCTTTAATCAGGTTAATTCCAAGTGCTTCTGAATTAACCTTCTCTACTTTGTATTTCCATTTCCGTCTCTTAGTCTTATGAATGGTCTTCTTAGTTACCCATTTCCTTCTCCTGTGCATTTTGTCGAACATCTGGCAGGCGTATCTGACTCTCACTGTTTGGTTTTCACCCTCCTGTTGATGCTTATGTCTGCTCCCTGCGCTCACAAACCCAAGCAATTCTTCAGAGCTCATATCTTTTCCTAAGCTCCCCTGAATCTCCAAAGATGCCTTCCATCTCTTCTTTTTCTTCTTCGATGTCCCTTTTTGCCCAGCCAATTGAGTTTTCTGGAACTGATTTTCCATGGATATAAGCGAATCTTCTTCCACCACAGCTGTTACCGGATCTGTTACGAGTCGAGGAATCTCGTTCCTCCAAGCCTTCGGTTTGTCCTTCTCCTCCGGTCTGGTCACAGATTGGGTTGGCTCCAGAATCGGTTCGACGCTCATCAGCAATCCTCCGACATGGCTCGGGATCGGATCCGAGTACAATCCAGCAACCAAAGTCTCTTGCTCATGTTGTTTCTTCGCTTCGTCTTCTTCAATCCACTGATCAAGAAAACTACTTAGCTCCTTCATCCTATCCTGAAAACTAAGCCTCGCCGTCTCTGTGTCTTGTACGCTTTTGTTGAAGCGCATGAGCAATCTGTATTGGAGATCACCCCAACTTCTAAACACAGATCGTGACATTTCATCACAGTACCAGGCTAGAGCATCACCTTCGATGAATCCATACGCGAACTGTCTCGTTTCGAAATCAGAAAATCTTTGATCGAAAGCAAAATCATTCATCCATGAGACCCACATCACTGGATTTTCACCGTAGAAGATCGGCACCTCGATCGTATCCGTTCCCATGGCTCGACCTCGCTCTGATACCAAGTTGATACGTGTAGCGTATCAAAACGGTAGAATAGAGATAAATCGAGATAACTTTTATTGATAAGAACTGGTTACAAGCTTGAGAGATACTGGAGTCTCTCACCTCCCATGAACATGATGATCAAACAACTTGATAAAGATCTCTCTCATGCTTGCTCTCACTTATATACTACTAATGACAATAAACCAAGCCCACAATACTCTAATTCATAAACCAAGCCCACCAAGTGATAGACCATATGTATCATAACCCCGCTAGAATGGGTTAAATTCTCATTAACTCTTTGATCTGAAGTCAAATTCTCGCATACTCTTCTTTAATCTATCATACTCTCTACTCTTACCTTTTAATGATATTCTGGTTTCGCCCTTACTGATTTAATAAACAAATTAAAAATATAATTAAATCAACCAATCACATAACAGCTTCTATCCAGATTCTCTCTCCTCTCATCGGATCTCTCTTTCGTTGGGTTTGTCATCTTCATCCCTCCCCATACTCCTATCCCAACCACTTCTATTCGGGTTCCGGTTTTATTTTGGGCTAATACAGGTTAGTTCTTCTCGTTTCTTGCCGTCGTTCTTCTCTTTATTCTCGTTTTTATCTTAAATCCCTAGTTTCGGGGAACTGAGCTCTTATATCCACTATTGAAGCTAGTTTGGGGGAATTAAGCTCGATTTAAAATTTGGGGTTGGAAATTAACGAACATTGGGTTGGTAACCATGTTTTTTTGGTGGATTAGGCGATTGAATTGATAATCAATTGAAATCAGTGGTGAAATCGTCTTGAATCGTATGTTTGTTATCGTTTTTGGTCTGAAGAAAAAGTAGCTTAACTTAGTAAAACTTGGTATTAATAAAGTCGTGGAACTGGTTAAACTAGGTATTAATAGCATGGTAGAACTGATATAACTTGGTATTACTGTTGAAAATTTGAGATTCCTAATGCATATTTTTATGTCATTTTCAGAAGAGCATGGGTTCTCCTTTTACAAACATACACTACAAAAAACTGCCCCATAGCCACGAAAAAAACCGTAGCTATGGGCGTGGCTATCGGCTTTTCGTGGCTATATAGTCACGAATAGCAGGGAAGCCGTTCGTGGCAATAGCCACGATTTGTCCACGACATATTTCGTGGCCCTAGCCATGGATAGCCACTGACGATTTGTGGCTAACATAGCAACGAATGGCCACAAATTATGTCGTGGCTATAGCCACGAATTTTCCACGGTTTAATTCGTGGCTTTAGCCACGAATAGCAACAATCTAAGTCGTGGCCATTTTATTATATCCACGACTTATATTCGCAGCCATCCAAGGCTAATTGTAATTCAATTATAAGAAAAACTGATTTAAATTCTACACTATTCAAATGCATTATTATAGATTTGATAATGCATTTAACAACCTAAACCAACAAACATACAAAACACATTATATTACATTGCAAAGAGTTTAATACAACAATGTTCTTGTACTAACAAGTCTACACATGCCGTTTACATACATTATCAACAACCAAAAGGAGACATTAACCAACAACCAAAAGGGACATTAACAAAGATCATTGATCTGCTGGCTGAACTCAGAATGCAGGCTTCTTCCATGGGCAGAACCAGCTGACTAAGGTGGAACTGGCTCATGAGTCACATGATTAATGCCTTGCAGCTTCAACAATATCTCCACCCCCTTCTTGATATGAGATACATCATCCTTAAAATGAGAGACATCTTCCTTCACATGCTGGAGCTTCATTTCTGTTTCTGCAGTCTTGAGTATTGTTATGGCAGAAGCTTCATTGGGATCAGCATCTGGAAACTGAATTGAGCCAAGTCCATAGATTCGCCCTTTCTTGTTTGTAGCAGTCTGCAAGAAGCAAGAAAACAGTCACAAGCCAACCCAAACAACAAGATACAAATCGCATTATGCAAACCTCAGACAATGCACAAAGAAAATCTCAAATCCATCACTTCTATTCAAGTCCTCAACAGAAGAAACAACACACATATATGGCAAACAATCACTAATCGCATTGCACACACAAGAAAGTCACTAATCTTGTATTATAATTTGTATAAATGCATACCTCAACATAAGCAGCTGTGAGTTCCTGTGAAGATATTTCAGAAGATCCACTGTTAGACACAAATCCTTGTGCTCGCTTTTTCTCCATTGCCAATGCCTCAGCAGCCTTGACTAGAGCCTCTGCTCGTTTGTCAACAATGGTGCCATTCTTATTGGAGTGTGTCTTTAGCACAACCGCAGTCACTGGGACTGGTGCACCAGCTTCAACTTCCTGGGACAACAAAATAGACAAAAGTCAGAAACTAATGACAGGAAAAAATTTTACAGAAACAAAGCAAAAGAAAGAAATATCCTTACCATATCATGTGCCACACGAATGTGTGGCTTAGATCCTGATGTATGGCGATGAGAGCCGTGTCCATCCGGATTTAAGGCAGCATTTTCTGCATTTGTTTTGCACTTCTTCACGTGTTCTTCCTCCTCCCAAATATCCAGCATTGTGGTACAGTCTGAAGGAACTTCGAGCCAATTCTACCTGATTCAGAATCCTCGCGAGTTCCAGATAGCCTAGGATCTAGGGTCTAGTTAATTGAATCATGGATAGATCTAGCGTTTACCTTGTTCTGGCAGCGGAATTGGGTCAGGCAAACGAGATCTCTGGAGCGCCTCAGATGCTGCGCCTCTACTGATAGTCCACACGCACACAAGCTGGAATCCGCCAGGATGCTAGTACCGGGGCTCGGATCTCCTGGGAACTGAGTTTCTCAAGGTTCTGTGTTTTTCTCACTGAGAAAACACTCTGGGCGGCGCACCTAGCCTATTAGGTCGAATGTACAAAACGCGTTTATATATCGACCTTAAAGTGAACCGAAACATCAGTCTCGGTTTCGCCTTTGTGTCGACCGACACACTTAGTGGTGTCGATCGACACACGTCCTGTATCGACCGACGCACCCAATGGTGTCGATCGATACACCTCTTTGAAACTTATATTCGATGTATATCCAATACACATCGATCAGATCATATGCCAATGATCAATCCCATATGGACTATGTCCAACTTGCTTAGGTGTGTGACCCTGTAGGTTCACACGATACTGGAAATGACTTACAACTCATTTGTCATAAGCGGTTTCTAGCAAAACATTATGATTACCCAGTATCATATGAATTGTCCGATCTCGACAATACAACTATCTCTAGAGTGAGTACAATGTGATTTCAGGACATAATCCCAACAATCTCCCACGTGTACTGGAATCCCTTTGTCACTATATCTCGATATGGCATAAGGCAAGAGATTGTGTCATCCTTATTATAGCCAACATCATGTTCATCGATTTCCTGATCTATACTGATAAAACAAACGACTGACAATCACCTCGTTTGAGCATGGCCATGCATTTTCTCAGTATCAAATCTTCGATGGGCCCTGAGATATTTATCTCCCGTTCTAGGAGGGACAAATTCCATCTTGTTTCATCCCTGTTTCTACACATACTTCATGATACGCATAAGCAATGCCGTTATAGCCGCCAGTTACGGAACGACGTTTGACAAGGTCAACATGCACCAATTCATATGCTAGAAAGCATGATGAACTCAGGTCTAAGGACTATACTCTATAGTCGTAATGAGAACCTCCCATGACACTGATATAACAATCCTGTGGAGTTCTCATTAGCGGGTCATGTCCGATCATATGTTCACCAACATATGTCTATGTGACTGACTGTGATAATCATATCATTGACTCCATGAAACTTAGTCCAGCAGTCACCTCACATACTAGTCTCACGCGGTTATTGGTGCCCCACTTCAATAACCTCGACTAGGGACAATCATAATTTATGTCATCTTTTACTTATAGGGTTTCATGATCAAGTCCTCAACTTGATGACCTATATGGTGACCATAAAGTACTTTGGGACCATTATTTAATTATCCAATAATTAAATAATACCGATGTCAGTTTGACTTACACAAACACTACCATAGCATGTCTATGTAAAGTTTACAACATAACTAAAATTACTCCCACTAGAATCAAGATCATCTCTTCAGATATCTTATACCTATAGCAACATAATCAATCTGGTGCTTAGGTTGTGGGAGAGTCTGCGGTGTTTTGTTTGAAACAATTCCAACAAACCACACCGCCATTCAGATAAAAGCACTATTCTACGGTTCACTGCTTGGAGCCTTTCCAACAGATAGCACCGCTATTCAGACAAAGAGACATAACCAGGTGGGAACCGGGAATCGTCTTTGTCCGTCTAACTACTTTCAACTGGTTCGTCACTTTATCAGTTCACCACGAATTCATCCTGGGTGTTTCTCAAACACTTGGGATGTTTCTGGTAACTGTTCAGTGACTATTACCGGAACATATTGGCATTTTCTCGTCATGCTATATGCGTAAGTTGCATCTAGACGAGCGCAAAATATGGCATTCATGATGGATTCTATTGCAGCAACATTAGCAATCACACTCATTAATAATAGCTCAGCTAGTGTCCAAAACACTTCATCTTGCTAAGATTATTGCCATAAGACATTTGGTATGAAGCCATTCTTGGAATCATACATATTGGAACTGTCCAATACCTTATCAACATAAGGATTTTGACACGATACAATTAGCCTTTCTGATCCATTCCAATGGATCCCTATTCCAAGAACTTTTACGGCCTTATCCCATGTCTGTCATTAAATTTGACTTCCGACCCAAATCTTGATAAGACTTTGGCCTTGGAACGTCGTTTATGAGATTAAGTATGTTGTCTACATACAGTGTGAGAATTGGAATTACGCTCCCACTAGTCTTCTTGTAAACGCATGGTTTCATTTCTTTCTGATCAAGTCAAAACTTTTGACCACATTATCAGAATGTTGATTCCAACTCCAAGATGTTTGCTTCAATCCTGAAATGGATCGGTGAAGCTAACATGCATACCCAGCCAATTTTCGGAGTTGGGGCTCACCATCGCTTCTTTGAATTTCACATTCTCGTCACTTTTCAATGATCAATAGATCACGACAATTGATTACGAGAAATCACTCTCGAGTTAGTGACGGATCCTTTCGGATCTGCGAATTTCAGGCTCCACAGGTGTAGATCCTACATCACTTTGTTGATCTCACCGCTGCTCTCCCTCAACAGGTTGAGCAGCCTCCTGTGTTTATCGAATTTCTTCGATGTGTACTTTTACTCCCACTGTTCCTTTTGAAAGTACGATCTTTCTCAAAAAGACACAGTTCTGAACAACAATACTTTGTCCTCGGATTGGTTGCAAAAGTAACAAGCCTTGGTTCTCTTAGGACAACCAGCGAGGTAGAACTTATCAGATGTGGGTTCAAGTTTGTTTATTGACTACTATCTTACACAAACCTTTCAATCTCAATTAATCAGAAAAACAAATTTGGAAATCACCCAGTCCACATCCAATGTGGTGTTTTTCACTGATTCTGATAGAAACTTGTTTAGCGTAAACATAGACATTCTAGGACGTATCCTTAAATGATTATGGAAGATTCCTGTGACCCATCATTAATCGGAGCATATCTAATAAGATCCGATTCATTCTGTTAGATGATCACCCAATTCTTGACTCAAGTATTTTCCTCCGTGATTCAATCAAGGATCTTAATACTTCTGTCAAATCGGTTCTACACTTCATCTTGGAACTCCTCAAGGGATTCCTGCTCGTGTTTCATCAAATGAACACAGCCATACTTATTGATGCCATCAATAAAGTAATGAAGTACAGAAGATTTCCTTTGACACTAATGCTCATCGGGCCGCATACATCAGTATGTGTAAGGCCCAATAAGCCTCTGGCCCATTTCCTTTAGCTATGCTAAAAGGGCCTTAGTCATTTGGCCCAGTGAGCAGAATTCATATCTCAAATGATTAATAATCAAATGAGTCCAAAACTATGGAACTTCTGAATCCGCTTCACTTTGTGTGGTTAAATGACTATGCTAAGGAAAAATCGATTTCAAGTCATCAGACTTAAAGTGTTTGGTATTTATGTTATGTGTACAAGCGTACATTGGTTCAAGATATAAAACCCATTCCAAATGGGGTGCTACCATAGAATATTTCATTAAGATCTAAAGAACAAAACTTGTCTTTTATCAAAATGAAGAACATCCAAATTCTTACAAGAAAATGAAAGACATTTCTGCACAAGGCAGATACATAGTAGCAATTACTTAATTTCTAAAACCAAGTATGAAAGGCTCCTACAAGTGGAGAATCTCTACGGCTCATGCAGCAACCACTGCTTTATACCAGACACGCAGTTCCACTTGTCATTTCTTCAACGTTCTACTGTTGCTTAGGTCCTGCATATTTCTAAAATATCAGTACCACAACTAGTATCCAATACTAATGTAGAACTTGAATTAATAACACAATACATGAAGAAGAAGTACCATACATCTCCTTCATCTCTTGTGAATCTTCCAAGAATTTAATGCAATCTCTTTTCCAATGCCCTGACTCATCGCAGTAGAAGCATTTTCTAACACCAGATGGGCCTGACTTGGGCTTATAAGATGACACAGGCTTATCCTGATTCCAAATCTGGACGGCCCTGCCTTCACCCTTGTCTTTACAAGATTTCTCAAATCTTTTACCCCTTTTGATGTTTTGCTCTGCTGTCTTGATCATGTCATGCATCTCAGTCAATGTCTTCGTCAAGCCTTTCTTGATATAGTTCTTAATGAACTTGACGGCAGTGACTGCAGAATGATGTCAGTGGCCAACTCTAAGCTGACAGGACATTCCAGTTTCCCCAGGTTATCAATGTAATCCATCATTTTAATGACATGAGGACTCACTGGAGCATCCTCTGGTAGCTTGCACCCAGTGAGAGACTTCACCATCTGGAATCTCTCAACTCGTGCCAGATCCTGAAACTTCAGTTTTAGGCTGGTGATCATCTCTATTGGCGACTCCATGTTCTCGTATTGACTCTTCAAGTCCGAGTTCATGGTAGCCAACATTAGACCACGCACATCTACCACATCAATATAATGCTTATTCCAAGCATTATATGCTGCATGCGAGCGATTGGTCCCAAGCATTTCTGGAAGAGCCTTTTCAAGGACATAGTCCTTGCTCTCCTGCTTGAGAATGAATCTCAGATTCCGATACCAATCCAGGAATTTGGATCCATTTAACCTGTCCTTCTCAAGGACGGACCGCAACGAGAAAGTAGTCATAGACATAAGCTGAAATCCAAGAAAAAACAAAGATTTAGTTATGTATATGATGAGAAATCTTATCTAATAAGAAAACTCGCATTATATTCAAACAATGTTTCCTCTATGAATATAATGATCCAAGATCCATATATCACTAAAATCTGAGTGGACGACTCGTCATCATCCAGAGTTTAGTAATCTAGGTAAGTAAACCTTTGCTAATTGTACTCAGTACAACTCTTGGTCACAGATGAGACAATCCATGTCTCATCCACTCTGACGTCTCTGGGCCCAGAACTTCTGATAGTCCAGTCAAGTAAAACGATCTCTTCTGTCTTGTGATCATTGATAGTCGCACTGCGAGTCTATCAATGAACACCTGCAAGATCAGAACACTGTGGATACCAAGGACTCCAAGACTATCCAACAATGAACCGAGCCTTGACAGTAGACGAGATTGGGCAAGACATCAAGGTCACTTGATGTTTAGTTGAGGAAACTAAACTCTGAAAGGTTAGCAAATCAATCTATTAGGTCATGTAATTGTTGATGTCAAGCACCGCAAGTCCATCAACAAAATTACCTGCCTTACTCACCTAATTGTGGACACCAAGCTCTTGGCTAGACCATCACACAATGAAACGAGTCTTGACAGTTGACCATATTGAAGCTAAGCTTTGATCAAGGTTTAGGTCGAGTTTGGCTTATGCAAATTCAAGGTTCAATAACCAGAATTTCGAGCACTGTATCGATCGATACAGACTATGTCTGTCGGTCGACATTACCAAACAAAACCGGACTTCAATAACCGGTTAATCCAATTAACCCGGTTCATCGAACCGGTCAAGTCGATCGACACAACCCGTGTGTGACGGTCGACATAGACCTTAACCGAAGACAGTTTTGATAACCGGTTCAATCCAATTGAACCGACTTATCAGATCAAACTGATCTTAACTAATCGGTTTATATTAATTGGGATAATTAGTTCAATTCAATTGAACCAATTCATCCAATTCAAACCGTTTTAACCAGTTTCAACTAATTACGATAACCGGTCCAATTCAATTGAACCGACTTATCCAATCAAACTGATTAATTCCATCGGTTCTCGCTAATTGAGATAATCAGTTCAATCCAATTGAACCAATTCATCCAATTAAACCGATCTATTCGGACTTAACCAAGCATGATAACCGGTTCAATACAATTGAACCGATTAACCATTCGCTTGGTCTGTGTCGACCGACACTAATCTGTGTCGATCGACATTCGACAGAATTTGTTCTGTGTCGACCGATACACAACCTGTGTCGATCGACACAGTAGGCTTTCGGTTTTTCTTCGCGAAAAACCCTAGCCGCCGAATCTGACGATTTCGCTACTCTGTGTCGACCGACACACCCAGTGTGTCGATCGACACTGTGCGAAAACACAGAATCGGAGATCGATCAGATCGATCTCGCCTGTTCTAACTCAAACAACCTAGCTTGCGAATTTAATTCATCAAATTCAATCAACAGGTGCGATTCAATGGAAAACCCTAAGGCTCTGATACCACTGATGGAACTTCGAGCCAATTCTACCTGATTCAGAATCCTCGCGAGTTCCAGATAGCCTAGGATCTAGGGTCTAGTTAATTGAATCATGGATAGATCTAGCGTTTACCTTGTTCTGGCAGCGGAATTGGGTCAGGCAAACGAGATCTCTGGAGCACCTCAGATGCTGCGCCTCTACTGATAGTCCACACGCACACAAGCTGGAATCCGCCGGGATGCTAGTACCGGGGCTCGGATCTCCTGGGAACTGAGTTTCTCAAGGTTCTGTGTTTTTCTCACTGAGAAAACACTCTGGGCGGCGCACCTAGCCTATTAGGTCGAATGTACAAAACGCGTTTATATATCGACCTTAAAGTGAACTGAAACATCAGTCTCGGTTTCGCCTTTGTGTCGACCGACACACTTAGTGGTGTCGATCGACACACGTCCTGTATCGACCGACGCACCCAATGGTGTCGATCGATACACCTCTTTGAAACTTATATTCGATGTATATCCAATACACATTGATCAGATCATATGCCAATGATCAATCCCATATGGACTATGTCCAACTTGCTTAGGTGTGTGTGAAGGAATTTCTAGCAGTTCTAATCAGGATTAGCAACCCTAGTCTGAATTCCGAGCCTAGGATCTACAGGTTCATGTAATTGAATCTATCAGATCTAGTGATTACCTGGTGATTAGCAGCGGAAGTAATTTGCAAGTAATCAAGATCTAGAGCGCCTCAGATGCTGCGCCTCTACTGGTATCCACACGCACACGAACTGAACAGGAAGGGATGCTAGTGCCTTATGAGATCGAATCTCCAGAGAGGATTGTTTTCTGTTTCTGGTGGCTGTGAATTAGGTTAGAAACGAGTTTAGGTCGACCATATATCATATATATGTCGACTTAAACCGCCCCGGGATTAACTAATGATTAAACCAATTTAATCCGTCAATCCGCGAGTCGTGTCGACCGACACACTCTATGTGTCGATCGACACGGCCAATCTATGTCGACCGACACTCTTAGTGTGTCGATCGACATCGCCCAGAAATGTCGATATTAAATGCATATCAAATATGCATTCACCCGATCATTACATTAATGATCATCCTCTCATGCAATGTCCAGTTTGCTTAGGTGTGTGACCCTGTAGGATCATATAACACTAGCAATGAGTTCTCAACTCATTGATCATAAGTGGCTTCTAGCAAAGCATTATGACTACCTAGTGTCATATGATTGTCTCATCTTGACAACACGACTTTCTCTCAGAGTAAGTACAAATAGATTTCAGGACATTCCCAACAATCTCCCACTTGTACTGGAATCGTCTATTCCTTTTAATCCCTTTGTATCCATATCTCAATCTAGCATAAGGCAAGAACTGTGTCATCCTTATTAAGCTAGATCACGTTTATCGAATCCCGATTTGTACTGATGAAAAACAAACGACTGACAATCAGCTCGTTTGAGCGCGGCCACGCATTTCCAGTATCAAATCTTCGATAGGCCTAGAGATATTTAACTCCTGTTATATAGGAGGTACAAATCCCATCTTGTTCTATCCATGTCTCTTTTATACTTCATGATACGCCTAATCAGTGTCTTTATGATCACCAGTTACGGCTGACGTTTGACAAGGTCAAGACGAACCAATCCATATAAGAGAGGACATGATGAACTCAGGTCTAAGGACTATACTCTTTAGTCGTAATGAGAAACTCTTATGACACTCATATAACATCTTGTAGAGTTCTCATTAACGGGTCAAGTCCGATCATGTGTTCTCTAACACATATCTATGTGAATGACTTTAATACACTTATTAATGACTCCATGAAACATGGTCATCAGTCACCTCACATACTAGTCTCACGTGGTTGTTAATGTCCCACGTTAACAACCTCGACCAGGGACCATTATAATTTATGTCATTTATTGCTTATAGGGTTTCATGATCAAGTCACATACTTGATGGCCTATAAAATGTCATAAATTACTTTGGGACAATATATATATATATATATATATATATATATATATATATATATATATATATATATATATATATATATTTAATTAACACAATTAAATAATGCTGAAACAATTTCATTAAAATAACATAACTATTATGTCTTTGTGAACATCATGTCATAACTAAAACAAATACAACTCCCACTGAAATCAAGATCATATCTTAAGATATCTAATGCCTACAGCAGTTGTATGATGCTTAGGCCTTGGGAGAGGCTTGGTCAGTGGATCAGCAACATTCTCATCCGTCGGGACTCTGCTGATCTTCACATCTCCTCTATTCACAATATCACGGATAAGGTGATATCGCCTTTCTATGTGTTTGGATTTCTGGTGTGATCTAGGTTCCTTTGCTTGCGCAATGGCTCCATTGTTGTCACAATAAAAAGCCACTGACTCAGAAATGCTAGGAATCACACCAAGTTCAGTGATGAACTTCTTGATCCAAACAGCCTCCTTTGCCGCTTCAGAAGCAGCGAGGTACTCAGCTTCAGTTGTGGAATCTGCTACAGTGTCCTGCTTGGAACTCTTCCAGCTTACTGCACCGCCATTCAGGCAGAAGATGTAACCAGATTGTGATCGGAAATCATCTTTGTCTGTCTGGAAACTTGCGTCTGTATAACCACTTACTACCAGCTCATCACTTCCTCCATACACCAAGAATTTATCCTTAGTATTTCTCAAATACTTCAGAATATTTTTGACTGCTGTCCAGTGACTTTCATCTGGATCCGATTGGTATCTACTCGTCATGCTTAAAGCACAAGCAACATCTGGACGAGTACAGAGCATGGCATACATGATGGATCCCAACGCCGAGGCATAGGGAATCCGACTCATGCGTTCTCGCTCAGCAGGTGTCTCAGGACACTGCTTCTTGCTGAGACTTATGCCATAAGACATTGGTATGAAGCCCTTCTTGGAATCTTGCATTCTGAACCTGTGTAAGACCTTATCGATATAAGTGTCTTGACACAGTCCAATTAACTTGTTTAATCTATCTCTATAGATTCTTATTCCAAGAATATACGCGGCTTCACCCATGTCTTTCATTGAAAAACAACTTCCGAGCCAAGTCTTAACAGACTGTAACAACGGAATGTCATTTCCGAGAAGAAGTATGTCATCTACATACAACACGAGAAATGCAACTGCGCTCCCACTAGTCTTCTTGTAAACACATGGTTCTTCTTCGATTCTGATGAAATCAAACTCTTTGACTGCTTCATCAAAACGAAGATTCCAACTCCGAGATGCTTGCTTCAATCCATAAATGGATCGATGAAGCTTGCATACTTTCCTAGCTGCATTAGGATCGATGAAACCTTCGGGCTGTGTCATGTACACATCCTCTTCCAGAATTCCATTAAGGAAAGCTGTTTTCACGTCCATTTGCCAGATCTCATAATCATAATGAGCAGCTGTTGCTAGGAGAATCCGAATGGATTTAAGCATGGTGACAGGTGAATAGGTTTCTTCATAGTCAATACCATGAATTTGTTTGAAACCTTTTGCCACTAGCCTTGCTTTGTATATCTGAATATTTCCATCCACATCAATTTTCTTCTTGAAAATCCATTTACACTCAATGGGTCTTGCACCATTGGGTAAATCAACCAAAGTCCATACTTGGTTTTGTGATATGGATCCCATCTCGGATTCAGCGGCTTTCAGCCACTTTGCGGAGTCAGGGCTCATCATTGCTTCTTCGAAATTTGCTGGCTCGTCACTGTCGATGATTAACAAATCATGACAATTGGTTACGAGAAATCCATATCTCTCGGGTTCGTGACGGATCCTTTCGGATCGGCGAATTTCAGGCTCCACAGGCGCCGTTTCTACAACTCTTTTTAGATCCAACTGTTGCTCTTCCTCTACGGGTTGAACATTTTCCTGCGGTTCTCGAACTTCTTCGAGTTGTACTTTACTCCCACTGTTTCTCTTGGAAAGAAATTCTCTCTCAAGAAAAACGCAGTTCCGAGCAACAAATACTTTGTTCTCGGATTGGTTGTAAAAGTAGTATGCCTTGGTTTCCTTAGGATAACCAACGAAGTAGCATTTATCAGATTTGGGTTCGAGCTTATCTGTAATTAATCGCTTGACATAAGCTTCACAACCCCAAATCTTCAGGAAAGACACACTTGGAACATTTCCAGTCCACATCTCATGTGGTGTCTTTGCAACTGATTTTGACGGAACCCTATTAAGTGTAAACGCAGACGTTTCTAGAGCGTATCCCCAAAAGGATAATGCAAGAGTTGAGAGACTCATCATTGATCGAACCATATCTAATAGAGTTCGATTTCTCCTCTCGGACACCCCATTCCATTGTGGTGTTCCAGGAGGAGTGAGTTGTGAAATAATTCCACAATCTCTCAAATGATCACTGAATTCTTGACTTAAGTATTCTCCTCCACGATCTGATCGAAGAGCCTTAATACTTTTACCAAGTTGATTATGTACTTCATTTTGGAACTCTTTGAACTTTTCAAAAGATTCCGACTTGTGTCTCATTAAATAGACATAGCCATACCTGCTGAAATCATCAGTGAAGGTAATGAAGTATCGAAAATTTCCTCTGACACTTGTGCTCATTGGGCCGCATACATCTGTATGTATAAGGCCCAATAGGTCACTGGCCCTTTCATTTGATTTGTTGAAAGGCGCCTTTGCCATTTTGCCTAGTAAACAAGACTCACATTTCTCACATGATTCATAATCAAATGAGCCCAAAAGCCCATCACTATGGAGCTTTTGAATCCGTTTCTCGTTTATGTGGCCCAAACCACAATGCCAAAGAAAAGTCTGATTCGTGTCATTTGATTTGAATCTCTTGGTGTTAATGTTATAGATTGGTGTAGTTTGGTTTAAAACATAAAGCTCATTCTCTAATGGGCTGCTACCATAAAATATATCATTGTAATCAAAAGAACAACATTTATTCTTAATTGAAAACTGATATCCTTCCACATCCAAAACAGGAATGGAAATAATATTTCTGCTTATATCAGGTACATAGTAGCAATTATTAAGCTTTAAAACCAAACCAGAAGGTAAAGAAAAGTTATATGTTCCTACGGCTAATGCAGCAACTCTTGCTCCATTTCCCACGCGCAGGTCCACTTGTCCCTTTTCCAACTTCCTACTGTTGCTTAGGCCCTGCATATTTGTACAAATATGAGCACCACAGCTGGTATCCAATACCCAAGAAGTAGAAACAGAAGTAGTAACATTTACTTCTATAACATAAATACATGAAGATGAAGTCTCGAAAGTCTTCTTCTTCTTCTTCTCTTCCAAGAATTTGTTGCAATTTCTCTTCCAATGCCCAAGCTCTTTACAGTAATGACACTTATCAGTCTCAGATGGGCCCGGCTTGGGCTTTGGGGCTGGCGCCGGCGTGTCCTGGTTCTCAACCGGGACTGCCTTGCCCTTTCCCTTACCTTTGCCAAGTTTCTTAAACTTCTTACTCCTTGTACCATAAGTACATTAGGAGTGCCCTTCTTGATATTTGGCTCAGCTGTCTTGAGCATGCCATGCAGCTCAGTCAATGTCTTTGTCAAGTTATTCATGTTATAGTTCATAACAAACTGATCATAACTTGACGGCAGTGACTGCAGAATGATGTCAGTAGCCAACTCTTGGCTAATGGGACAATCCAGCCTCCCCAGGTTATCAATATAACCCATCATCTTAATGACATGAGGACTGACTGGACTGTCCTTTGGTAGCTTGCATTCAATGAGAGATTTAACCGTCTGGTATCTCTCAGTTCGTGCCTGCTCCTGAAACATACTTTTCAGGCTAGTGATCATCTCCACGGGCGACTCCACGTTCTCGTATTGATTCTGCAAATCCGAGTTCATGGTAGCCAACATGAGACAATTCACATCGACCACATCATTAGAATGCTTATCCCAAGCATTCCTTTCTGCATGTGGAGCATTGGCTCTCGGTTTTTCAGGGAGAACATTTTCAAGGACATAGTCCCGCTTCTCCTGCTTGAGAACAATTCTCAAGTTCCGATACCATTCGATAAAATTCGATCCAGTTAACTTGTCCTTCTCAAGGACGGATCGCAGGGAGAAAGAGTTGTTATGAGTGTTAGTCATAGCTGAGAACATAGAAAAGAAAAAGTTTAGTTATGATGTTCAGGAAATGAGAAATCTTAACATTTAAGAAAAAACTCGCATTATATTCAATCAATGTTTGCTCAGATGAATATAATGATCCAAGACCCATATTTTACTAAATTCAAGTGAGCCACTGGCTATCACTCAACTTTAGCTATTTAGGTAAGCAACAACCTTGCTAGTTATATCCAATTTAACTCTTGGTTGTGGATCGACATCTTATGTCCAATCCACCTGATGTCTATGAGCCCAAAACGATTTTGATGGCCCAGTCAAGTGAACCAATCTCTTCAGTCATGTAATTGTTGATGTCTTGCACTGCAAGTCCATCAACACGATTACCTCTGTCTTACTCATGAAATTGTGGACATCTTGCACTGCAAGTCTATCACACAACTAAATGGGTCTTGACAGTTGACAAGATTGGAAAGACATCAAGTATCACTTGATATTTGATTGAGGAACGGAATCATTAAAACGTTCAGTTTTATTATGTTTTAATTCTTATAATTAATTGATTTATCATGCTTTGGTTCTGTGATTGCAGGCTCCAAAAACCCAATCATCGAATCTGATGTCGACCGACACTACTATAGTGTCGATCGATACAGAATAACCAAAAGCAATCCGCGATAACCGATCAATCCAATTGATCCGGTTTCGAATACCAGTCGGTGTCGATCGATGCTACACTAGCATCGGTCGATACCAACCTAATCAAACCAATCGCAATTCAAACCATTTAACCAAGCTCGATAACCGGTCCAATCCAATTGAACCGGTTCATCAATCTCGCGAGGTTTGTGTCGACCGATACAACTCTTCTGTCGATCGACACTAGGCGAAAAGTTTTATTCGGGTTATCCTTCTGTGTCGACCGATACCCGCTTGGTGTCGATCGACACAGGGTGATAATCCCTAATCGTTTTTCAAGTTAAAACCCTAAAACTAGATTTTAATCAAAAACGAATTTCAGCATGCTTGTATCAACTATACAGAGATCCAGATTCAACTAATCTAATCAACATGCCACAGATTCAATGGAACCCTAAAGCTCTGATACCACTGAAGGAATTTCTAGCAGTTCTAATCAGGATTAGCAACCCTAGTCTGAATTCCGAGCCTAGGATCTACAGGTTCATGTAATTGAATCTATCAGATCTAGTGATTACCTGGTGATTAGTGAAGGATTATGGGTGTTTTCCATGGTTTAATTCTCAATTACAACCTAACACAAATCCTTAAACAGATCTAGGTTCTTGTAACTGAATCATAAAACAAACCTGGACATTACCTTTTTGCAGCGGAATGATTGTAATGTCGAGATCAACGAACAGATGAATCACCTATTCCTCCTTGAGTATCCACACTCTTACAAGCACGGATGGCTGCTAGACCGGATGGATGATCAACAGAGAGATTCAAGAGAGAAAAGAGCCACGGCTGGGCTGCTCCAAAATCGCAGGAGAACAAAAAGAATACTAGGGTTTTTTCAACCCTTGTTGCTTCTTATTTCACTAATGGGCCCAAGTTTAATTAATTAATTAAACTAATAGCTCATTAGTCTTTTGGGCCCAAGACACAAATCAGACAAAAGCCCATTTGTTGTCTGCCCAACTCTCTGTACAAATACAGTAAATGCTACTGCATCTTACCGTATTAATTCCATCTTAACTTTCCCGTTAGCTATGGTGTGTGACCCTTGGGATCATACAATACTGGTAATAAGTCCTAAACTTATAGATCAAGAGCGGACTCTAGCAAGCCATCATGATCACCCAGTATTTATGACTTATGTCTGATCTCGACACTTATCATACTTTCTAGAGATAGTACGGGTAGATTTCAGGACATTCCCAACAATCTCCCACTTGTACTGGAATCCTACAAAGGACATTCCCAACAATCTTCCGATTGTACTGGAATCCTACATTCCCTAATCCTTTTGTCTCAATATCTCAATCTGGCATAATGCAAGATGCGTGTCATCCTTATATAGCCAGACCATGTTTATCGGACCAGATTTGATACTGACAATGCAAACGACTTGGGCAAGTCCGTTTGGGAATGGCCATTCTCTTACCAGCTATCAAATCTCCGATTGGCCTAGAGATATTACCTCCGTTAAACGGCAGGGACAAATCCCATCTTGTTCCATCACTATGAACTACACACTTTATAATACACCCAACCAAGGTCCTTATAGCTCCCAGTTACGAAACAGCGTTAGACAATGATCAAAGCGCATTACTCCATGTGCAGCCACATGCATGCGAACTCAGGTCTAAGGACTATACTCTATAGTCGTATATGAGAACTTCTTATGACACAGATATTAATATCTTGCAGAGTTCTCATCTTGCGGGCCATGTCCGGTCATATGCTCCCCTACATATACCTATGTGTCGACTTTGATGCCGCGCATCTATGACCCCTCGAAACTTGGTCATAAGTCTCAACACAATCTAGTCTCAACAGGTTGTTGGTGTGCCAATTTCAACAACCATCGACTATGGACACTATGATTTATGTCACTTCGTTAAATATGGGGTTTCAGGATCAAGTCTACTCATGTACTTCGATGGCCCATATATAGTGACATGAATCATTTTGGAACGATTATTTTATATCACAGTTAAAATAATCCAGAAATAAAAATTTCATTAACATTTTAAAAATGTTTACATGAACCTTTCAAAACAACTAAGTAAAGCCCTTTACAAACTCCCACTGAAATTAAGACTACATCTTAATTTCACTCATCCTACAGCTACAGTCCGCGACTCGTGCTTAGGCATAAGGAGTGGCTTCGTTAATAGATTAGCAACGTTCTCATTCGATGAAACTTGCTTATCTACTTAACACCTCTGTCATTTATCTCACGGAATAGGTTATACCTATCCTCAAAGTGTTTGGACCTATGATGTGCAGCTAGTCTCATCTAAGCTGGTTATCACATCAAGTTCAGTGATGAACTCTTCTTTCCAAACAACCTCTTTCGCCGCTTCTCAAGCTGCGAAATGTTCAGCTTAAGTCATGGAGTCAGCAACAGTGCCTTGCACCGCCAGTTAGACACAAGATATAGCCGGACTGTGACCAGGAATTATCTTTGTCTATTGGAAACTTGCCTTTCAGACTCTATTGACTTGTAGCACCTCACTTTCTCCGTAAATCAAGAACTTATCCTAAGTATTCCTCAAATACTTCAGAATATTCTTTACGGCAATCCAGTGATTCTTTGCTGGATTTGACTGGTCTTTACTTGTCTTGCTTAACATTAAAGCAACATCAAAACAAGTACGTGTCATGGCATACATGATAGATCCAATTGCCGACGCATATGGAATCTCATCCATGCATTCAAGCTCAGCAGATATCGTAGGACACTGCTTCTTGCTTAACGTATTGCCATGTGACATTGGCATAAAACCCTTCTTGGATTGCTGATTACGTGTAGGACTTTGTCAATTTAAGAATTCTGACTTTGTCCTACCAGCTCTTTTGGATCTCTATCTTTAGATCCAAAATCCAAGAACTACGTGGCTTTACCCATGTCAATCATAAAACCAACTCCCAAACCAGTCCTTTACCGACTGCAGTATTGGGACGTTATTTCCGAGAATCAGTATGTCATCGACATACATTATGAGAAATGCAATATCGCTCCCACTAATCTATTAGTAAACGCACAGTTCCATTTCGTTCCTGTTCAAGTCAAAACCTTGACTACTTCAACAGAACGAAAATTCCAACTCCGATATGTTTGCTTCCATCCATGAATGGATCAATGAAGCTAACTTACACATAGTGTAATTTTATGGAGTCCGGGCTGACTTTTGCTTCTTTGAATTTCGCAGGTTCGTCGCTTTCAATGATCATAAGATCATGCGACTTTCAATGATTATCAGGTTCAACTAATGACGAGAAATCACTCTCGGATTAGCAACTGATTCATTCAGATCTGCGAATTTCAGGCTCTACAGGTGTAGATTCTACAGAAATCTGTAAATCCATCCGCTGCTCTTCCTCAACAGGTTGAGCAGCCTCCTGTATTTCTCGAATTTCTTCGAGTTACACTTTTACTCCCACTGTTCTTCTTGGAAAGTAACTTCCCTTCTTAGAAAACAGAATGGACGTAAAAGTAACAAGCCTTGGTTTCCCTAGGACAACCAGCGAAGTAGCTCAACTACAAATACTCAGTAAAGACGAATTTGGATCATTTCCAATCCACATTTACGTGGTGTCTTTCAACTGATATTGGTGGAACTATTTTAGCGTAAACTTAGATATTTCTAGAGCGTTATTCTTAAAGAATATCATGGAAGATTCGTGTGACTCATCTTTAATCATTTCTAATAAGATCTGATTCTTTCTCACAGAAACACCTCCAGGTTTTCAGGAGAAATGAGCTGTGAAACGATTTCACACTCTTTCAGAAGATCACACAATCAATGACTTAAGTATTCTCACTCGTGATCTAATCCAGAGTCTTAATACTTCTGTCATTCAGATTCTATACTTCATTCTGGAACTCTTTCGACCATGTCAAAGAATTCCGACTTGTGTCTCATCAAATGAACACAGTCACACTCACTGAAGTAATCAGTAGAGACAATGAAGTACAGGAAATTTTCTCTGGCATTACTGCTCATTGGGCCACATACATAAGTATGTTCAATGTCCAACAAGCCTTTGGGCCTTTCTTTAGCTCGGCTAAGATGGGCCCTTAGTCCTTTGGTCCAGTAAGCAGAATTCAAGTCTCATAAGATATCCAATCAAATGAGCCCAAAAGTCCATGACTATGGGGTTTCTGAATCCGACTTACTCTATTTGACCAAAACATTTACGCCAAGAAAAATCAGGTTTAATTCATCAGATTTAAACCAATTCGGTATTTATGTTACATTCCTTGAATAGGGTGCTACAATTAATATTTCATTAAGATCAAAAGAACAAAACTAGTCTTTTATCAAAATGAAAAACATTCAAATTCTTTACAAGAAAATGAAAAACAACTCTGCTTAAAGCAGGTACATTGTAGCAATTACTTAATACAAAACCAAGCCTCAAAGGAATCTACAAGTGAAAAACCCTACGGCTGAGGCAGCATCCCAAGCTCCTTCCAGACTCGCAGTTCCACTTGCCCTTCCTTCAACGTTCTACTGTTGCTCAGGCTCTGCATATTATAACAAATATCAGTGCCACAACCAGTATCCAATACCTATAAGGTATAACTTGAAGTAATAACATGAATACCTGAGGAAGTAGTCTCATACATCGACTTCAACTCCTCATAATCTTCCATGAATTTAATGCAATCTCTCTTCCAATGCCCAGTCTCTTTACAGTAGCAGCACTTATCAACGTAAGAGGTATCTGACTCGGGCTCAGAAGACACGTGCTTGCCATGATTCAAAATCTGGACAACTTTGTCTTCACCCTTGTCAGCATTAGGTTTAGTAAACCTACCCTTCTCCTTCATGAGATTGTACAGGGTACTCTTCACGTTTGGCTCAACTGTCTTGAGCATATCATGCAGTTCAGTCAACGTCTTCGTTAAGCCTTTCTTGATATAGTTCCTTACGAACTTATCATAGCTTGACGGCAGTGACTGCAGAATGATCTCAGTTGCCAATTCCTGGCTAACTGGATAATCCAGTTTCCTCAGGTTATCAATGTAACCCATCATTTTACTGACATGAGGACTTACTGGATGATCATTTGGTAGCTTGCAGCTAGTGAGAGACTCAACCAACTGGTATCTCTCCACTCTTACCTGCTCCTGAAATTTCAATTTCAGGCTGCTGATCATCTCTATTGGCGACTCCATGTTCTCATATTGCTTCCGCAAATCTGACTCCATGGTAGCCAATATCAGACCACGCACATCTACCGCATCATTATAATGCTTATTCCAAGCATTACGTACTGCATGAGAGGCATTGGACTCGATCCTCACGGGGAGAGCTTTCTCAAGGACATAGTCCTTTCTCTCCTGCCTGAGGACTAGCCTCAGGTTCCGCGACCAAGTCAAGAAATTTGATCCGTTCAGTTTGTCCTTCTCAAGGACAGACCGGATCGAGAAAGTGTTTTGATTGTTTGTGCTAGTCATAACTGAAATTTAGAGACAAATAGAGTTTTAGTTATTTAGTTCATAAAAGAGTAATCTTAATAACTTATAAGAAGACTCGCATTGCATTCAAAATTTCTTTATTTAACCTCATAAGAATGCAATGATTCCGAGACCCATGTTCAGCAAAATCCAAAGTGGGCCACTGGCCGTCACCCGGAATTAGCTTTACTTGGTAAGCATACACACAGTTAGTTATAACCATATAACTCTCGGTTGTGGATTGGGCCCAATACACCAGATGTCTCAAGGCCCGGGACTCCCGATGGCCCAGTCAAGGAAACCAATCTCTTACAGCCAAATAATCACTAAAGTCTGGGACTCCCAATGAAATTAGTGACTCTATACTACTTTACTTACGCGAAAACAGACACCTCACACTGTAAGCCATATCTGTAATCGAATAAGCGTTAAGTAGCTGACAAGATTGGAAAGACATCCAAGCTTGATATTGTTTTTGAGGATTTTAAGTTTTATTTCCAAAAATAGAAGATTACTATTTTGGGAAACTTACTTGTTTTAGAAACTTTCTAAATTTAGAAAAATTCTAAAAATAGAAATTTCTAATTTAATATTTTATTAATATTTTCGGTTGGGTCACAAATTATAGGCCCAATTCTTGGCCCAAGACCATAGAATTCCAGTTGGCCCAATAATTTGACATAACCGAGTCGGTTTATTAATTCTGGTCCAAGACCAAATTAACTATCAAAACCATCGGTTATTTACTAAACCAGACCAGCTCTAAATTATTTGGTCCAACCAAATCAAACTTAGACCAGCCTTCGGTTTAGGTTAAAATTCAATTTTATGAATTTCAATCCGGTTTAACCAGAAATTAAATAATACCAATTGTATTAAATAATTTCCAGTAAACCGCGATTTGGGTTAACGGCTTAAACCATACAATAATTAAATAATTAAATAATTAATTATTCAACAACAACAAAATCGTTTGTTATGATATACAAAGCGATTCAATTAAGCCATTAACAAGAATCAACAAATATCAAGCTTTATCATTCGTTTACAATATTATTGTTACGATTCTAAACAAAGCGATTAACAATCCTACACAAAAACAGTGCGATTATTAAATCAATCATCGATTCTCTGATTATTAATTCTCTTAAAGTCAACTTGCGATTTTTGTCTTTAGCTTGTAGACAAAAACATGATCGACCAGCTAATCAATTCAACAATCATGTTCACGATCCAAACAAAATCAAAATTGACTTTTTCAAGTCATTCACTTTAGGATCAATTATTAATTGCGATCACTAACTCTTACGAGTTACAATTAAACAATACAAATCGATTTTTGATTTTGACTATTACTCATCGTATTCAACAAACGCATCATGCCACAAGAAGACAAAACCAAGTCAACATTAATTATCAATAATGGATTTTTCATACGATCCAAATTACAAGAATCTAATAACCTGGCTCTGATACCACTGAAGGATTATGGGTGTTTTCCATGGTTTAATTCTCAATTACAACCTAACACAAATCCTTAAACAGATCTAGGTTCTTGTAACTGAATCATAAAACAAACCTGGACATTACCTTTTTGCAGCGGAATGATTGTAATGTCGAGATCAACGAACAGATGAATCACCTATTCCTCCTTGAATATCCACACTCTTACAAGCACGGATGGCTGCTAGACCGGATGGATGATCAACAGAGAGATTCAAGAGAGAAAAGAGCCACGGCTGGGCTGCTCCAAAATCGCAGGAGAACAAAAAGAATACTAGGGTTTTTTCAACCCTTGTTGCTTCTTATTTCACTAATGGGCCCAAGTTTAATTAATTAATTAAACTAATAGCTCATTA
The DNA here is from genome assembly GCA_030180135.1 of Orychophragmus violaceus. NCBI lineage: Eukaryota > Viridiplantae > Streptophyta > Magnoliopsida > Brassicales > Brassicaceae > Orychophragmus > Orychophragmus violaceus. Next base: position 10,641,678 of record CM058236.1, read on the forward strand.
GTCTTTTGGGCCCAAGACACAAATCAGACAAAAGCCCATTTGTTGTCTGCCCAACTCTCTGTACAAATACAGTAAATGCTACTGCATCTTACCGTATTAATTCCATCTTAACTTTCCCGTTAGCTATGATGTGTGACCCTTTGGGATCATACAATACTGGTAATAAGTCCTAAACTTATAGATCAAGAGCGGACTCTAGCAAGCCATCATGATCACCCAGTATTTATGACTTATGTCTGATCTCGAGACTTATCATACTTTCTAGAGATAGTACGGGTAGATTTCAGGACATTCCCAACAATTAGCAGCGGAAGTTATTTGCAAGTAATCAAGATCTAGAGCGCCTCAGATGCTGCGCCTCTACTGGTATCCACACGCACACGAACTGAACAGGAAGGGATGCTAGTGCCTTATGAGATCGAATCTCCAGAGAGGATTGTTTTCTGTTTCTTGTGGCTGTGAATTAGGTTAGAAACGAGTTTAGGTCGACCATATATCATATATATGTCGACTTAAACCGCCCCGGGATTAACTAATGATTAAACCAATTTAATCCGTCAATCCGCGAGTCGTGTCGACCAACACACTCTATGTGTCGATCGACACGGCCAATCTATGTCGACCGACACTCTTAGTGTGTCGATCGACATCGCCCATAAATGTCGATATTAAATGCATATCAAATATGCATTCACCCGATCATTACATTAATGATCATCCTCTCATGCAATGTCCAGTTTGCTTAGGTGTGTGACCCTGTAGGATCATATAACACTAGCAATGAGTTCTCAACTCATTGATCATAAGTGGCTTCTAGCAAAGCGTTATGACTACCTAGTGTCATATGATTGTCTCATCTTGACAACTGATAGGTTGTAAGTTTTCCCTATACTAAACTGCAAGTGAACAGCAATGTCAAAGTAGTATATAGGGTTATCGAATCCACAGGGACACTTGGTCTCAAGAGAATCAAACTATAGGAATAAATACTAGAAATAAGCAAATAGTGAATGAAATAAATTGCGGTGCGAGAAAGTAAATCAGTAGCAGAGATTAACGGTTGTAAAGCAAGTAATTAAAAGCGTCAAGCCTAGGGTATTCTCAGGAAATCAGACAAGCAGACAGTTCATTCAGCAAGGATCTAATTAAGAACAGTTCTAGAACTCAAAACACAGATATAGAATTAACCAAATTCCTTTGCGATAATTCTCTAAGTCTAAGTGCAGCAAACCAAACTTTCGTTTGCGAGAACTAACAGATTAAACTAGTAATAAGTCCGAGTTTGATATGTTCACAATTATCCTAAACCAAACTTTCGTTTGCGCAAAGTTTAATTGTTCAATTTAATTAGTTCAGATTCCTAAACCCCACTTCCGTGACGTATTTAGCAACCTAAGATCTAGATTCTAATTGATCAGGTTAGAACTAGCTTTAAGCACAATTAAATTGAAGAACATATATAGTTATGAATCCTTAACTGAATTTGAACAAGTCTAGCAAGTCATGAAATCCTATGTGAGAAACCCTAAACCTAACTAGGAATCTACTCAGACATAGATAATGAAAACATAATCATAGAATGAATAAATTGCGTAAAAGAATAAGAGTAAAAGGGTTCGAAATCTTCTCCAAATACAGATGATGTAACAGGTTCAGATCAGCCCCAAAAGCTCTAAAATCCTCTGCTCTTAATTATGAATTGTGTAATGTAAAAAGTATAAAGCGTCTCTAATAAAAACACTAAAAACTCTATTATATAGGCATAGTCTCGGCCAGGGGCTTCTTTGTAAATATCAGGAACTTCTGGATCAAAGTGCAAATTCTCCACTCTTCTAAACCGCCGAGTTTCGGCCCATCTCGCTGGGGCATCGATCGATGCTAGAGTGCAACGATCGACACCTTCCTCTGTTTCGGACAGTGAACTCTATCTCTCGGCCAAACACTCCAAAAATCTCCAAAATGCTCCATTATCTCCAATTTAGCTCCAAACCTGATTATACCTGTAAAAGACTCTAAACAAAGACAAAAGACACTAAAAACACAACTATATCATGGTCTAAACTGGGTAAAAACCATGATATATCAACTCCCCCACACTTAGCCTTTGCTTTCCCTCAAGCAAAACATAGAACTAAAACATGGGGAAGAGGTTTGAAAACTCTTCAGAAACTCATTTCATCCTCGAAGCTACAATACTCAGATTCCCCTTAGTAAACCACTGAAAGAATCAATCACAGGATATCAAGACCACAATATACTTCCCCCACACTTAGCAACTGTCCTAGGTAAACTCCACAATCACATTCAAGCATTCAAATTCTCCCTACTGACTTCTGCAAGTATTTAAGTGCGGTCTCACCTAAGGAGTATCGATCTAAAGGCACATGGATTCTTACCTTATCAGCTCTAGACCACCATACTATCTTTCTCTAGTCCCTTTCTTCTCTTTCCCTTCTTTAACAACTGATTTTTCCCCATTGGGTATCATTTTATTTTTTTTATCAGTGTTCTTCCCGTTATGGGTTGTACTTTGGACACATTCCATGGATCACATGAGAGATAATAGTGTTTACTACTATTCCCATGACCACTTCGGAGTTACTAACTCATCCTCAGTTTATTATTATTTTTTTTTTTTTTTTACTTTACAGAAGGGGAGAAGGGGACTAAATAGGACAGGTTTACAGGCTGTGTCAGAACTAACAGGGAATCCGACATAAAGCATACCAAGCCCTTAGGTGAGAAATCTAAGTCAGTATTAAGGTTGAAGTCAGTAAAGGATCCTCTGATACCTGAAGTGATGTGGGTGTTCCCAGTAGGTTGATCCGTGTCTGGGTTTTCTAATAGTCATAGATAGATCCTGCAACTTCATCCCAATGGTTACTTAAGTTCCTGCAAGTCTTGTAAATCTTCTCAGAAAATCATAGTTTCTTACTTAAACAATTTTGACTCAATAAAACAAAATTTTTTGAAAAACGGACTGACTCTTAAGAAAACAGAAAGCAAAAGTCAGTAGCACCTCCCCCACACTTAAGACACACTGTCCCCAGTAGTGTCCAGCGAAGGATTGGTAAAAAGAAAATAAAAATTGAAAAGGTGGAATTATGTCTGTCCGGTTACCTCTGTCGCACAAGCATCGATCGTTGCACTAAGTGCATCGACCGTTACTTGGCGATTTTCGTGTATAGTCGATCGTTGCTCAGGACCGCAACGATCGCTGCAATGCGATTCCTTTCGTGTTGTGACGATCGACGCAGAAATGCATCGATCGCTGCACTGCGAATTAACCGAGACCTGCAAACATAAACTCACCAGAAACAAAAACAAACGTAAAATCCTAACAAAAACACCAAAAATGAAAAAGAAAAACACTAGTACCTAATGGTGGGTTGCCTCCCACCCAGCGCTTGTTTAAGGTCAATAGCTTGACCGGACGGATGAGATCTTTCAAGTGGAGGGTGCAGCTTCCAGAGGTAAAATCTGACCTCTTGGAATCTCGGCCTTAGCCCAATAGTGTTTTACCCTCTGCCCATTAACAGCAAACTCATTACCTTCCTTGCCAATTAAAATGACAGCTCCATATGGACGCACTTCCTTTATTGTGTAGGGACCGGACCATCTTGATTTCAGCTTCCCTGGAAACAAATGCAGACGAGAATTGTACAGAAGTACCTGGTCATTAGGCTCAAACCGTCTAGAAACAATCTTTTTATCATGATAAGCCTTAGTCCTCTCCTTGTACATCTTTGAGTTCTCATAGGCAAGATGTCTAATCTCATCTAACTCATTAAGCTGTATCAACCTTCTTTCTGCAGCTGATTTAAGGTCAAAGTTCATCTGCTTCACAGCCCACGCTGCTTTGTGCTCAAGTTCCACCGGCAGATGGCATGCTTTTCCATACAATAAGTGAAATGGAGTAGTCCCTAATGGTGTTTTGAATGCAGTCCTGTAGGCCCATAAAGCATCATCAAGCTTAGCTGCCCAATCTTTCCTTGTCTTCCCAACTGTCTTTTCCAAGATCTCCTTGATTTGTCTGTTAGAAACCTCTACCTGTCCACTAGTCTGTGGGTGATAAGGAGTAGCAACTCGGTGATGCACTCCATGCTTCTTCAGGAGCTTCTCAAAAACCCTATTAATAAAGTGAGATCCTCCATCACTAATTACTATCCGGGGTACGCCAAATCTAGGGAATATGATAGATTTAAACAGCTTAATGACTACTGAAGAGTCATTGGTTGGACTGGCTATTGCTTCTACCCACTTAGATACATAATCCACAGCAACTAGTATGAATTTATTCCCGTATGATGAGGGAAAGGGACCCATAAAGTCGATGCCCCAGCAATCAAAAACCTCAACCTCAAGAATGAAATTCTGAGGCATCTCATGCTTCCTGCTAATTTTCCCTCTTCTCTGGCAGGCATCACAATGAGAAATAAAGGAATGAGTATCAGCGAACATTGTAGGCCACCAGAAACCTGCTTGCAAAACCTTAGACACAGTCTTAAATGTAGCAAAATGTCCTGCATAATCTGATCCGTGACAGTGGAAAAGGATATCTGGAACCTCTGACTCAGCAACACATCTTCTATAAAGGCCATCCGAACAATGCTTATAGAGGTAAGGTTCATCCCAATAGTATCTCCTAAGTTCTCTGAAAAACCTCTTCTTTTCATATCCTTTCAGATTATCTGGTTCAGTCTCTGCAGCTAGATAATTGGGTATGTCTGCATACCATGGTCGATCATTTGTTGCGACAGCGTAAATCTCGAACTCATGCTTTCCAATCCGCACCATAAAAGTTTCTGGGTCTGTATCCGCACTGCAACGATCGTCACAGTCAGGTGTATCGATCGTTACTGCCCCGATAGATGCATCGATCGACGCTAATGTAGCATCGATCGATGCAACTCGATTAATCCGACAGTTCTGCAGATTTCTGTCCAAATCTGTCTCACAGATTGTCCCAACCATATTGACGTTTTCTTCAGGCAAGTAGTCATTAATTGGCACGTCCTCCTCTACTAGCATCCTCGAAAGATGATCAGCAACTCCATTCTCAACCCCTTTCTTGTCTCTCACTTCAATATCAAATTCCTGAAGCAACAAGATCCATCTCAACAGTCTTGGCTTAGCATCCTTTTTCTGCATCAGATACTTCAGTGCTGAATGATCAGTGTGTACAATCACCTTGGAGCCAACAAGATAAGAGCGAAATTTCTCAAATGCAAAGACAACTGCAAGCAACTCCTTCTCTGTTGTGGCATAGTTTCTTTGTGCATCATCCAGTGTCCTACTGGCATAATAGATAGCATGAAGTTTTCTATCTTTCTTTTGTCCAAGAACAGCTCCCACAACATAATCACTTGCATCGCACATTACTTCGAAAGGCAAATCCCAATCCGGTGGCTGAACTATGGGAGCACTCACTAATTCCTGCTTGATCTGCTCAAATGCAGTTTGACAATCTGCAGTGAACTCAAATTTGGTGTCTTTACACAGCAAAGCAGTTAGTGGCCTAGCAATCCTACTAAAATCCTTAATGAACCGTCTATAGAAACCAGCATGTCCAAGAAAGCTCCTAATAGACTTAACAGAATCAGGTGCCTGCAGGTTCGTCATTACCTCGATTTTGGCGCGGTCGACCTCTATTCCTGCTTCGGACACCTTATGTCCAAGCACAATGCCATCTCTGACCATGAAATGACACTTCTCCCAGTTAAGAACTAAGTGCTTCTCTTCACATCTTTTCAGAACCTTACACAGATTATCTAAGCATTCATTATAGGATGATCCATATACTGAGAAATCATCCATGAATACTTCCATAAAATCTTCAATCATATCTGTGAATATGGACATCATGCATCTCTGGAAAGTGGCTGGTGCATTGCAGAGTCCAAAAGGCATCCTACGGTAGGCGAATGTCCCATATGGACAAGTGAAAGTGGTCTTTCCCTGATCCTCTGGATGGATGGGGATCTGAAAGAAACCTGAGTATCCATCTAAAAAGCAGTAGTAAGGATGATTTGCTAACCTTTCGAGCATCTGATCAATAAAAGGCAAAGGAAAATGATCTTTCCTGGTAGCAGCATTAAGCTTCCTGTAATCTATGCACATCCTGTGTCCTGTCACAGTCCTAGTAGGTATCAGCTCGTTCTTCTCATTCTTCACAACTGTAACACCGCCCTTCTTTGGCACTACATGAACTGGACTCACCCAATCGCTGTCAGAGATAGGATATATAATTCCAGCGTCAAGGAGTTTCATAATCTCCTTTTTGACTACTTCTTGCAGATTAGGATTAAGTCTCCTCTGATGTTCGATTGATGTTTTGGACTCATCCTCAAGATGTATCCGATGCATGCACAGCTCCGGTGAGATACCTGAAATATCATTAAGGGAATAGCCAAGAGCTTTGCGATGCTTGCGCAGCTTGCTTAGCAGTAAAGTGAGCTCTGCGTTGTTCAAACTAGCGTTGACAATCACTGGATAAGTTGAATTCGGTCCAAGAAATGCGTACCTTAGCCCGGATGGAAGTTGTTTCAGATCTATTTTCGGAGCTTTTTCCTCTGCCCAGTCTCTGTCGACTTGCAACGATCGTTGCTTAGGTGGTATCGATCGTTGCAGTCATGCGTCAGATACTTCTACTTGCATTGCAACCTCGACAGAATCCATCAATCTTGTATAGCACATCGCAGGCTCGTCCTGTAGGTATTCCAACTCCAAAATAGAGCTCAGTAAAGCCCTTTCTAGTGGGTCCTCAGCATGTGATTGATGGAAGTACTCTGCAGCCAAATCACCCAATGTGTCCACATAAAAGGTCTGCCCGTCGATGGTCGGTCTCTTCACCAGTTTGTTCATGTCAAAACTCATCTTCAGATCACCCACATTCAGAATTATCTTACCTCCTTGACAGTCAATCATCGCACCAGCTGTTGCTAAGAAAGACCTGCCTAGAATTAATGGGTCTTTTGGCTCCTGTCCATATTGTAGAACCACAAAATCAGTTGGGATTACGCACTTGCCAACTGTTATAGGCACATCCTCTATTACTCCTTCTGGAATCCTGACTGATCTGTCTGCCAGAACCAGTGATATCCTAGTTGGTATAAAATCTGTCATCCCCAGTCTTTTAGCAACAGAAAGGGGCATTAGATTTACACTGGAGCCAAGATCACATAGGGATCTTTCGAACCTCTCCTTATAGATAGCACAATCCAACACGAAGCTGCCCGGATCTTTCAATTTCTCTGGAATTCTACCTTGAACCACTGCACTACATACTTCATTGAGCATCATTAGACTTTCTTCATCAGACCATTTACCAGAAATTGCATCCTTGAGGCATCTCTTCATCATGGGGGAAGTTTCAATGGAATCCAGCAAAGGTACTTCAACCTTTACCTTTTTTATGAACTCCTTCCATTTTGCATATTGCCTATCATTCTTAGCTTTTCTGGGGTTCTTGGGATAAGGTATCTTAGGCTTGTATACTCTTTCAGCCGACTGTTTTGGGTTTTCAGCACTCGAACTTTCTGCAGTCACCTTGTGTCGATCGTTGCCTTTATTGCACCGATCGATGCTAGGCTACTTTGTTACGACCTCCGGTTCCTTGATTTCGCTTGGCAACGATCGCTGCTGAGATGCATCGATCGATGCTCGGCGAATATCGCGTATCTCATCCTCCAATTCTTTAATTTCCACGAGTTCCTCAACGCTTAACTGCTTTTTCTCGCCAGATGACAGCTCCTTACCACTTCTTAATGTCACGGCATTGCATTGGTACTTAGGATTGGCATCAGTCCTCCCCGGGAGATATCCCTCTTCCCTTTGTGCATGTCCAGCAGTTTTTGCAACCTTAGCATCAAGCTCTTTCATGTGCGTGTTCAAACTTTCAAACTTCCCATTCAGCTCCATGTCGATTGTATCCATCTTTGCGTCAGCATCTGCTGCGTACTTAGTCTGATTCTCCATCAGCTGTCTTAGCATCATCTCTTTTACTATCAGACTCATTGGCTTTCTTAAAACTACTTTGCTGAACCCCATTTGAGAATCTGTTTCCCTGTTGGTTTCTAAATCTATTGCTTTAGAAACTAGAACTTCCCATGTAATTCACTTCTTCTTCCTGAGTGTCCTCCTCAGTCTGAATCACCTCTACATCTTGGGCAAAGTGGACAGCTTTCTTACTTGTCAGGAGACTGTAGACTGTGTCTAACCTAGATCTAATCTCAGTCATGTTAGAATCCTCTATACTTCCACCGGATTCCTTCCTCTTTTCATCCATAGACTTGCAACTGTAGCTGTTAATAAGGTTCCCAATCAACTGCATAGCTTGTGTAGGAGTCCTGGTGTTGAAATTAGCATTACTGGAATTATCCAGCGCAGTCTGATAAGGGAGATCTATGCCTCTGAAGAAGATACCAATCAGCTGTACTTCTGTGAATCCATGGTGTGGACAGTCACGCTGATACTGCTTAAATCTCATCCAGGCAGTCTTCAAGGGCTCCACAGCTCCTTGGGAAAAGGTGAGTATGTCCTGTCTGGACTGATCCGAGCGTGCATCATCATAAAAGTTACGCAGGAACTCACTCTTTAAGGCTGCCCAAGTAGTATACTGACCAGGTGCCAGTTGTCTCAGCCATGCACTAGCGTCTCCAGCAAGACTGTGCAGAAATAGCTTAAGGAACAGATAGTCCGGGCATACTACTTCATACTTCATGCCAGTGACTATGTCCTCAAACTTGTCAATGTGATCCATAGGCTGCTCTGTTTGAAGACCATGAAAAGCAATCTGTCTCATCAGCTGGTAGTAGATGGTCTTTACCTCAAAATCGTTCCTCTCAAAAGCAGGAAGCACTAGAGCTGCTCGGTTTGCATGAAACTCATCAGGTCTGTTGTAATCAGCTAGTGTCCTCTCATGAACCACCATCTCTCTACCTTGGGCCTGTCCTTGACCCTGGTTTTGGTTCAGCTCCTGTTGCTCGGGAGGATCAGGGATGACATTCCCTTCAGCATCAACCCGATGCCCAGCAGCATTGTACGGGTTGTCATCTTGGTCCCTTAGGGTACCTTCAGCATCTGGTATCAAGATCAAACGTTCTCGTACCATTCTCTCTCTCTTTTCTCTTCTGTTAGTCCTTTCTAGACGTCCAAGTTCCTCTAGTCCGAGATTAACCAAGCTCGAGTTCGGATTACTTCGAGTTTTCTGCGTTGGCATAAACTGTCCGTAATCGTCCAGCAACGATCGATGCTCTCAGTACAACGATCGATTCAATTCTCAGAATCGCCTAGTGACGATCGACGCAAGGGATGCAACGATCGACTCAAGGCGAAATTCGTACCTGCGACAGAAAGAAACAGAGAAAAAGTTTAGCAAAATCAAAATAAAAAAAACGAAAAAGCAAAAACAAAAAAGAAAAATTTCTAGTAAAACCCTAAATTCGGTCCTATCGAAGACTCAAAGAGTCCCCGGCAACGGCGCCAAAAACTTGATAGGTTGTAAGTTTTCCCTATACTAAACTGCAAGTGAACAGCAATGTCAAAGTAGTATATAGGGTTATCGAATCCACAGGGACACTTGGTCTCAAGAGAATCAAACTATAGGAATAAATACTAGAAATAAGCAAATAGTGAATGAAATAAATTGCGGTGCGAGAAAGTAAATCAGTAGCAGAGATTAACGGTTGTAAAGCAAGTAATTAAAAGCGTCAAGCCTAGGGTATTCTCAGGAAATCAGACAAGCAGACAGTTCATTCAGCAAGGATCTAATTAAGAACAGTTCTAGAACTCAAAACACAGATATAGAATTAACCAAATTCCTTTGCGATAATTCTCTAAGTCTAAGTGCAGCAAACCAAACTTTCGTTTGCGAGAACTAACAGATTAAACTAGCAATAAGTCCAAGTTTGATATGTTCACAATTATCCTAAACCAAACTTCCGTTTGCGCAAAGTTTAATTGCTCAATTTAATTAGTTCAGATTCCTAAACCCCACTTCCGTGACGTATTTAGCAACCTAAGATCTAGATTCTAATTGATCAGGTTAGAACTAGCTTTAAGCACAATTAAATTGAAGAACAGATATAGTTATGAATCCTTAACTGAATTTGAACAAGTCTAGCAAGTCATGAAATCCTATGTGAGAAACCCTAAACCTAACTAGGAATCTACTCAGACATAGATAATGAAAACATAATCATAGAATGAATAAATTGCGTAAAAGAATAAGTGTAAAAGGGGTTCGAAATCTTCTCCAAATACAGATGATGTAACAGGTTCAGATCAGCCCCAAAAGCTCTAAAATCCTCTGCTCTTAATTATGAATTGCGTAATGTAAAAAGTATAAAGCGTCTCTAATAAAAACACTAAAAACTCTATTATATAGGCATAGTCTCGGCCAGGGGCTTCTTTGTAAATATCAAGAACTTCTGGATCAAAGTGAAAATTCTCCACTCTTCTAAACCGCCGAGTTTCGGCCCATCTCGCTGGTGCATCGATCGATGCTAGAGTGCAACGATCGACACCTTCCTCTGTTTCGGACAGTGAACTCTATCTCTCGGCCAAACACTCCAAAAATCTCCAAAATGCTCCATTATCTCCAATTTAGCTCCAAACCTGATTATACCTGTAAAAGACTCTAAACAAAGACAAAAGACACTAAAAACACAACTATATCATGGTCTAAACTGGGTAAAAACCATGATATATCAACAACACGACTTTCTCTCAGAGTAAGTACAAATAGATTTCAGGACATTCCCAACAGTGTGACCCTGTAGGTTCACACGATACTGGAAATGAGTTACAACTCATTTGTCATAAGCGGTTTCTAGCAAAACATTATGATTACCCAGTATCACATGAATTGTCCGATCTCGACAATACAACTATCTCTAGAGTGAGTACAATGTGATTTCAGGACATAATCCCAACACAGTCTGCTAGTCCAATGAAGTCCGGTTTCTTCCCTGATCTTTTCCGCTTGCTGACAAGGTCACCTATAGACAGTCTGACGATGGTCTCCCACTTATTGTACACCATGTTTTCATGCTTCGGGTCCCAATAGTACTTTTTCTTCATAAGAAAAAATATCTAGCATTAGTACACAACCTAAATAACATAGAAATAATGAAATATAAACAATATTAAGACTTTGATTAAAAAAAACAGAATTTAATACTAATGACTTATCACAAATGCAGCCCACCCTTCATCTTTCTTCTCCTTTGGAACCATGGTGTAATTCCACCAAGCCCCCCAAAAGTTGGACTGATAAGCAGCGACTATATCCTTTCGGATACATTCGTCAATTCCAAACCTACAAAAAAACAAGAACAACACATTACCAAGAACATAAGAAAGCTATCACATTACCGAGACTTAACCACACAAAACCAAGCAGACAAAAGCAAGCAGTCATAATCAAGCAGACAAAATCAAACAGAACATAATCAAGCAGTTATTATATACATCACATGATTACCTAAACATAAAAGAGACTCAACTCTTACTTAAACAGAATTGAAGACATAACCGAGACTGAAAATCAATCAGAACATAACACATTTTGAATCAGACAGAAGAGTCATTACGAATCAGACAACACATTTTGAATCAGATAGAACCATTACGAATCAGACATAACCATTACGAATCAGACATAACCATTACGAGATCAGTCATAACCAAGCAGAAAAAACACAATTGGACTCTTAACTCAACTTATACAGAATTGAAGACCAAGCAGACACCACCAAGCAAGCAGTCCTTACGAATAAGACATAACACATTTTGAATCAGACAGAACAGCCAGTACGAATCAGACAACACATTTTGAATGAGACAAAACCATTTAATCAGACATAATTATTACGAATCAGACAGAACCATTACTAATCAAACATAACCATTACGAATCAGACATAACCATTACTAATCAAACATAACCAAGCAGACAAAACAAAATTGGACTCTTAACTCAACTTAAACAATAGTTATTAAGAAGCAGGCATAACCACACTTACCAGAGACCTCCGTTGAGTTTACGTGGATGGATAAGGGGCATGTTCCGACACTCCGGTGCGTTCATGATTGGAGTGAGGCTCGGCATCGGGTGTTGAGAACCCGATGAAGAGGACGTCGTCATTCCAGGAGGAAGAGTCGTCTGACGTTTTCGAGCAGGTCTCCTGGATCCTGGAGCGGGAAGCATATTCATCTGCATGCATGAAGTTAAATCATATTAATATCGAGAGAAGAACATAAACCATAAAATCAGTTAGGGTTTCAAGAGAAAAGAGAAGATCTACCCAAAAAGAAGAAACAGAAAACCCCAATATATCAAGCCCATAAACCCTAATCGATTTACCCCGAAACCCTAATCGATCAACCCCAAAAACCCTAATCGATCTACCCTGAAACCTTAAATCGATCTACCCAAGATGAAGAAACAGAAAACCTAAATCGATGTACACAGAAAGATGAAGAAAAAACCCTAAATCGATAGACCAATAAATCTTAAATCGATATACCCAGAACCCCTAACTCGATCTACCCAAAACCAGACAGACGAACTATAAAACCTAAAGCTAACTACCCATAAAATCGAAGAAAACCAAGAAAACCCTAAATCGTTTAAAAGAAAAAAAACAAAGAAAATGTATTAAGGAACGGTTCTTACCGCGATAGAGAGCAATTGATAACGACTGAGAGAAGGAGATGAATCGGAAGAAGATCGATCGCGAGCTTTCGTGGAATTTGAGAGAGAGAGAGAGAGAGAGAGAGAGAGAGAGAGAGAGAGAGAGAGAGAGAGAGAGAGAGAGAGAGAGAGAAGAAGTTGAATCGGAAGAGAAATGAAAAAAAATCCCAAGGCATGAGACCTAGACAAATTATGAAATGGAATCATACAATGATTTTATTCAAACAGAGTCATACAATGATTTCATGAAACGGAATCATACAATAATTTTATGAAACAGAATCATACAATGATCTTATGAAATGAAATTTACTCTGAATCAGAATCAGAATATTCACTGTATTGATGAGTGAATTCATCTTCTTCTATATATTCATCGTTTGGATTAACCATCGGCATAGGCTCAAAATCCGAAGCATTTGGGACTGCATGTGCTTCGACCCGTACAATATCAGTAGGTTGAATCACGTGGTCAACAATGTCGTTTTGGACTGCGGTCTGAGCAACTTCTTGATTTTATGTAAATCCTCTCGGCATTACCTTCGTTGTTATCCACCATGCATCTCTAGTTAGTCGTAGTCGCGTATAAGGAATATAACATACTTGATCACATTTATCCGGCAGTATGAAAGGATCGTACTTGTCGTATTGCATCTGCGGGCAAACATCCACAATACATGATGGTTGTCTTCGTATTCCCCGTCCCGTATTAAACCACTGCCATTTGAAAATTATGGCTTTTAGGCCAACAACACCAGCATACTCTATCATGAATATCTCCTCAACCAATCCAAAATACTCGGTCTCAGTGGTTCCACGAACGGAAACTCCATAATTAATCATCTTCCTATTTTGCCCATGGTTTTGAGTATCAAAATGGTATCCCCTCGAGTAATACATGGGCCACAACGTAAATTGATGCTTCGGTCCTTGTGTAATTCTAACATCCACAATGGGAATTCACATGACTTGCCCACCCCATTAATCTGCACCGTATACAAATTAATATATACAATAACACATATAAAAACATAATTTGTACTACTTACGTATTTTTTGCACCAAACAACAAAATGATCATCTTTTGCTTTTGTCATCGCATCTGGAGTAATGTTCGGGATGTCACGCGTCATAGCTTCTTCAAACATACTGCGTAAATACATCCTCCACAAAATTATATATATAGTTATATATATATATATATATATATAAAGTAAATATTAATTTTCAAGTATAAATAACTTCATACCTCTCATAGGGTTGAAAATTTTCACAGTTGAGTAGTAAAAAGGTTTGAAGGACATTGCAATCCTCATCATTAAACCATTCCCTAACAGATCCCCCACTGATTCGTCCTACTTGTTGGAAATTGAGCGGAACATCAGGATACATGTAAGTGAATCGAAATTCGTTGACATCTTCTGTAGGGTATATAACTTCCAGAGGTTTAATGTAGTTGGCAGTGACGTAGGAAATTTCTTCGTTCACACATTGAGCTACTATTGATCCTCCAATTAGAGCCTTGTTTTTTACTTTTTTTTTTCCAGGTGATACATGTATCGCTCAAACGGATACATCCACCTATACTGTACCGGACCGCCTAAAGCAACTTCATCTGGAAGATGCACATGTAAATGTTCCATCACATCATAAAATGCCGGTGGAAAGATTTTTTCCAGATTGCAAAACCTCATAGCTATATTTTCTCTCAATATGGCATCATATTCAGTCTTCAGAATTTGTGTCGATATATCTCAAAAGAAGAGTGCAATATCTACATAAATCATTAAGTAAAGACATTATTGGAAAATAATATAATATATATATATATATATATATATATATATATATATATATATATATATATATATATATATATATATTATTTTTGATACCTGAAATTGCTACATGCACAGCTTTTGGGAGCAGTTCCATAAATGTAAATGGGAGAAGTCGTTGCAGGATGACGTGACAGTCATGACTTTTTAGACCGGAAATCTTTCCACTTTCCAAGCTAACACAATGTGAAAACTTGGATACATACCATCAGGAAATTTGATATCATTCTCCAACCACATTAAGAAATTTTCTTTGGCGTTCTTGGACAATCTAAAGATTGGAACAGACACTCTTCCATCTTGGGTAACCTCCAAGTCTGGTCTTCTTCAAAACAAAGGAAGATCCAAACTTGATTTTATGTTATCCTTTGTCTTCCCAAGAACATTTAGGACCGTGTTAAAAAGATTGTCGAAGAAATTTTTCTTAACATGCATAAAATCAAGGTTGTGTCATAGAAGTAGTTGCTCCCAGTACGGTAACTCCCAAAAGATACTCTTCTTAACCTAGTTGTGGTGAACACTGTAGTCTTCAATTGTCCGAGAGAGATTGTCATGTCCTTTGCCTCCACAATCTGCCATTTTGTACAACCCATATATGTTGTTTAACCTTTCACGTAAAATTTCTTCCCCATCTAACCATGGCGGAGGATCATCATGAACCATTTTCCCCTTCGTGAAAGCTTTAACATTCCGTCTATATGGATGATATTTACGCAGAAACCCCCTGTGGCAATCAAACCAAGAATGCTTTCTCCCATTCAGAAACCAAAATGATTTCGTCTCATCCATACAATATGGACATGCCAACCTCCCATGTGTCATCCATCCAGACAGCATACCATACGCTGGAAAATCGCTGATTGTCCACATCAAGGCTGCTCGCATCGTGAACTTCTGTTTCCGTGATACATCGTAAGTCTCCACGCCGTTACTCCATAAATTTTGTAATTCTTCAATTAGCGGGTGCATATATATATCCAAGCTTTTCTTCGGGTGTTTTGGCCCTGTCACTAATATGGAGAGGATGAAATATTCGCTTTTCATGCACATCCCAGGAGGTAAATTGTATGGTGTCACAATGACGGGCCAAACATAATATGATTGTCCGTTCCTACCAATTGGATTAAAACCATCGGTCGATAAGCCTAGATAAATATTGCGACTCTCAGAAGAAAATGCAGGATATACCTCTTTAAAATGCTTCCATTCTCTTCCATATGACGGATGATGCATTTCACCTTCGGGAGATACATGCTCAGCATGCCGTCTCATTTGTGAAGCAGTCGTTTTTGATTGATACATGCGCTTCAATCGATCCGCAATCGGCAGATAAAACATCCTCTGCTTTGGTATCTTCTTCCCTGAACGACCCACATTTGCCTCGTACCGATCTTTTTTGACAAAACCAACAATGTAACAAATCTTTATCTTCTCCCTTCGAAAATAGCATACAATTATCCTCACAGACATCGATCTTGTGACAAGGCAACCAGAGAACGTGTAAACTTCTTTGTCTCATAGTAAGACTTAGGAAAAGTATTACCTGACAAAATGAAAAGAATAATTAAAGGTTATAGTGATCAAACCACATAGTAATTCAATTGTTTATTGTCCCATAAAATAATTTATTAGTAACAACAATACCTGATGGAAGGACATGATTAAAGGTGTGAGAAATATCGTCCACACATTCTTCCGGGATATTGTAATTGGTCTTCCAACTCATTATCTTCGAAGTCAGGTACAATTGAGATATTCCATCAGCACACCCATCATATAAAGTTTGGTTTGCACTTCTAATCCCTTCTGAACGGAATCCTGGTATTCCTCGTAGATTGGTTCTTCAAAATTTGCGGCACCATCGGATAACATGTTGAAATCTACGTTGGGATCATGGACTTGAACTAATGGAGCTTGAATAGGATCACCCCAGGCTTCGTTGTGTTCTGGGACTTGCTCGGTGGGAACATAATGACTTGTCGATGCTTCATCGTCATACATGCAATTTTCTCTGTGACACGTCCAAACATAGTAATTCTCCATAAACCCTTTCAGCATGAGGTGATGTGTCACGGTCGGCACATCGTGGGGCGTTTGATTCTTGCACCTCTTACACGGACAATATAAAACTCCACACTCAAGAAAAAGGTTGATTACAAGCAAAAGAAATTAAAACGTTTATTCCTTGCATAAAATTTTCACAAACACTACAATCACAACGTTTTACACGTTTATACATCCACTCTCTCGATCGGAAAAAAATCTGCCATTTTATGTTTTTCTGTTTTTTTCACATCTATACCAAATGAGTTCCCAGAAAATATTTATAAACTTTTTAGCAACGAATAGCCACGAATAAGGTCGTGGCTAATAAGAATATATTCCCTGCCAATGGAGTTGATAATTTGATAAGATGGATATGACGTTACTCTTACCTGTGAACCTCGAGTTGAAGAAATATCTGTATATCCACGGATAGCCATGAAAAAGTATGTGGCTATACCTTTAGCCACGGATAGTTCGTGACAATCCGGGGCTATATAGAATATTAATAATGCACTGGCTAATAAGACTAAAGTTCGAAATGATATTAGCCTCACCCGTGAGTTGGTGAAATGACAGATCGATTTATCCACGGATTGCCACGAAAGGGGTCGTGGCTATGGCCACGAATAGCCACGAACTGGTCGTGGAATAGATTATCCATGGATAGCCACGAAAAAACTCGTGGCTAATCAGCCACGAACTTACATCGTAGCTACTCGTGGCTAATATAGCCACGAAGTGAGTTCGTGTCTGATTAGCCACGAATTTCTTTGTGGCTATCCGTGGATAAGCTATTCCACGACCAGTTCGTTGCTATTTGTGGCTATATGGCGACGGATAGCCACAATTTTATTTTCGTGGCTAAATAGCCACTGATGACTATGAAATAGCCACGAATTACAAAATTTGAAATTCGTGGCTATTTCGTGGCTATCAGTGGCTGAAAAAAAATAGCCACGACCAATCCGTGGCTTGGTCGTGGCTATTTCTTGTTTTTCTTGTAGTGATACATTTTGATTATGAAGGACATTATTCAAAGACCGGAGATGACTATGACTGGATTCCAAGAGAAGCTCGGTTGTATGGTATACCGTTTAGGACATCATTTATGGATGAGATAACATATTCGTTGTTAGTGGATACGTAGGCAGAAAGATTTCGGTAGATGATTCTACGAGGAGGCTGAATTTGAGTTATATTCCATTGGTAGTGAAACCTCAAAGGCAGTCATATATTTTTGATGACGAAGATGTTTATGTATATCTAAACTCTGTGGATAAAGAGAGATAAAGAAGTATTTTGCATGTATAGGTTGTCACGTATTTGGAAATATTTCCGATCACGGAGCAATTTTCAAGAGTAGAGAGGGGAAAACGAGATGGTCGGAGTTATGGTGAGCTTATTTCTAGTGCTCAGGATAATATTGGGGTAATTAATTCTGGTGATGCTACTCCTGTTACTGACGAGGAATCAGAAGAACAACCTCAGGAGCCGACTGAGCAGTTGGAGAATGTTGATATTGGAGATGGTGATATTGTACAACATGACAATATGCATGATTCAGATATAGTTGAATTAGTTGAGCTTCCACAAGTTGTGGAAGATACAAAGCATTTAGATGAATGGAAAAATGGTATGGGTTTGGAAATAAGTCAAGAATTTAAATGTAAAGAAGATGTGAAGTTTTTGGTTGATAGAGCCACAAATGAGAATTGTTTTGGGATTTTAATAGCCAATTCAGATACGAATCTATACGTGGTGAAATTCCGTGAAGAGAAACAAGGTTGTAAATGGCAGTTGAGAGTAGCAAAGGTTACGAATTCAACCATTTTCTCGGTTAGAACATACACGAAGATGTATTCATGCTCTCGGAAAAGTTCAAGTGGTATAAGCAACAAGAGAAAAGGTATACCACGGTTAGTTGCAAGCATATTGAATGAAGACTATCCCGGTAACTTTGATACTCTATGTCCTAAAACTATCGTCAAGCTTGTCTAAGGAAAAGCTGTTTTGGAAGTGTCGTACTCCACGGCTTTTAGAGGGAAAAACCTAGCTGTTACTGATATATGTGGTAGTCCAGATGATGGTTCAAGATGTTGCATTATTATTTACATATGTTGGAGAAGGTGAATCGTGGAACAAAAACAAGTTTGCTTTGGGTTGAAGAAAAAAGGTTCAAGTACCTATTTGTGGCTTTGGAAGCTTCCACTGAAGGGTTTCAAGCGATGAGGAAAGTGATCATTGTTGATGCAACTTTCATTAAGAATGTATATGGAGGTTTTCTAATTTTTTCCACAGCGCAGGATCTGAATTATCACCACTACCCCATTGCTTTCCTATTTTTTTCCAATACACTGAAAACCGTTATACCAGATAATCGTGAATTGGTGTTTACCACTGACATAAATGCAAGTCTCATTAAGGCAATAGCTCAGGTGTACCCTCTCTTGGAACATGGTTTTTGCATTTATCATTTGTCCCAGAATGTAAAAGGATTAGTTTCCCATGTAAACAATGATGAAGTTGGAAAAAAAATTCAGGAAAATTGCTCGGTTATACACGGATGCTATTTTCTAAGACAATATGGCTATTTTAGGAACATGTATCCTCAAGCAGCTGCATATCTTGACAAAAGTGTAGAAGTGAAGAAATAGGCAATGTGTTATTTTTCCGGTGCAAGGTACAACATATACACCTATAATTGTGTAGAATCTATGAATTCAGTTTTCAAGAAGGTCAGAAAGTATCATTTACTACCTATGATCGATGCAATTGTTGCGAAATTTGCTGAGTGATTTAACAGTCATAGGAAAGACTCTGTTGTTGGACCGAGCGCACGAAAACTGGTGCCTCTTGTGGAGCTTGAATTGCACGATAGAATTGTGATTGCGTCCAAATTTATGACGATAGAACTTATCACATACGAGCTTGAATATGGTGTTATTGGATACTTATGTGGTGGATTTGAGACATAATACATGCAGCTGCAAACTCTTTAATATTGACAGGTACCCATGTGTCCATGCAATAACTGCTACTACTAAATTCTTGAAGCAGAAAATTAGGCCAACAAAATTGAAGGATTTGTATGGTTTGTGTTCGACTTATTACATGGTAGATTTGGGGGATTTGGCTTATACAAGGAAAATTTTTCCAGTTCCGCATATGTCTGAGTGGATTATTCCGGAAGATGTCGAAAAATTGTATGCTTTACCTCCGAACAATACGAAAAGAAAAGGAACAATTCAAGAAACTAGGTATCCGTCACTTGGAGAACCACAACTGAGAAGGAGTAAGAGAATGGCAAGAAGGAACTTGGAGAGCTAGTTTCAATGCAGTAATGGAGCCAAGAGGATGTGAGCCAAAATTAGTTGTATTTGTATTTCTTCAAATTTCCATTTGTTGTGTAACTTTGAAAATTTTGGTAAAACTAAGGTTGTGATTGGTACGGACTGTGACTGTGGGCTATGACTATAAGTTTTTGGTTGTAGAGATTTTGATTGTGAAAACTATGACTGTTACTTTAAAAAAATTTGAAAGCCTGATTATTAACAAAAATTGTATAAACTGTGACTGTATTTTAAATAGTAATTTTTCTTACAAAAATATAAATTAAGCCAAACTTAAATATATATATCAATATTTTATATGTTATTATTGTCGTACAACTTTCAGTTCGATATTAATTTTTTGTAGCAAAAAACAAAGAATCCCTAAAATAATTTAAATTAGAAATTTAATTTATTATTTATTCAAATTTAACAAAAGTAAAAACGATCTGTCTAACATAAAAAATGATATGTCTCATCCAATTGTTTGAAAAACCTATTATAAAAAAAAATATCACAGTCACAAAAAACCTAAAAGCC